>WTSP01021852.1:0-20214 GCA_025331215.1 Actenoides lindsayi | reverse complement strand
ATGAATAAAATATGTTATATTTTATTCATCTATACGAAGTGTCCAGTCATGCCTTGATGGATGGAGAGACATCTCTGCTATCCTGGAATGTTCACGTTAGCAGAGAGGTGTGTGTTTGTTTGCCAGTTACGTCCTCGGAAGACTACTATTGCTGTTGCTGCTGCCAACATTCTTGATATAGCCAGCTAAAATCAAACCATCAATGAACTTCCATTAGAGTTGATTGAATTATAAAAGTTTACAGCGTTGAGCATAAAAATCATGCATCGTCTGATTCGCAAGTCTTTTGCTAATTGGATTTTACTTTCAGAATTCCTTGAGGTTGGCAAAAAGCAACCTGCCCTTGATGTTCTCTACGATGTTATGAAAAGTAAGAAACACCGAACATGGCAGAAAATCCACGAGCCGATTATGCTGAAGTACCTGGAGCTCTGTGTGGATCTCCGCAAGAGTCACCTGGCAAAAGAAGGACTGTACCAGTACAAGAATATTTGCCAGCAGGTATGACTTTTGAATTACTTTTTTATGGTTTTATTTGTAGGAAGCATGGTTATATGTCAGATGTGACCTAAAAGTAGCTGATTGGTCTTGAGTTAGAATTAATCTGCCTTTTAGATGTTCCTGGATTTGCAACGTTTACGTTGTAAGTATTTGCTGCCCGTTGTGGGTGGAAACATCTTTCCATTTTCTGCCTTTGATGTAGGTGAACATCAAGTCTTTGGAGGATGTCGTTCGAGCCTATTTAAAATTAGCTGAAGAAAAAACAGAAGCAGCTAAGGAAGAATCCCAGCAGATGGTACTGGACATTGAAGACTTGGATAACATTCAAACTCCAGAAAGGTAAGTGACCTGTCTTTAAAGTGTAGCAGTTCGCAGCACAATATCCTTATTTTCATGAAAGATGTTGGCAGTTCAGAGAACAGATATAAAGATGGTGGATTTGGAATGGTATACTAGTGGTGCTCTGGAGGTTCTAAAGGTAAGGAAAAGAAGTAGGAGTTTTGCGTTGAACCAAATCATATGTCTGAGTAAAAGAAATAGTAAAGAACAGAAGATAACAGACACAGTAGGAGCAGTTCTGGGAGTCAGGTCACCGCTTTCTAGGGTCTGCTCAGATCTACATCTGTAGTGGTATTGGAGAATCTATTATTGAAAGTCACTCATTATCAGTGGATAAACAAATGTTGTTAATTATATTAGACCAGTTTAATTCCTTTGTGCAATAACCTCCAGTCTTTCTGACCACATTGTACGTGTACAAACAAAAGGAAATGTTACTTTTATATTTACTTGAGTAACCGATGAGATAAGAGTAAGAAAGGGCATAAAAAATTCAGAGAGATATAATTAATTGGATGGATAATGAGAACATGGAAGGGATGAAGAAAAGGATCAGTAAATATATCTGCTTTAGGTTGTGTATAAACCTTCACTGGCAGGTGGTGCCAGGTGCAGATGAGTCCACTCACCAGCAATGTGAGAAGTCACTGTTCTGTTGTCAGCATGTTTTGTGGGAGAGCTTCCTTTTCTGCTTCAGGCAAAGTGTGGTTAGCTCCCATTGCATATGTATGATGTTCAGATGAATCTGTTCATTTAGGGAATACTCATGTTAAGTCTGATAGTACAGCTGTGTATGTGGTGACATTTGTGGAAGTGACAAGGTGGGGAGGAAGAAGTGTTACAAAGCATTCTAGCTGGGTTTGGAAGTGGCCATCTGCCCGTATATTAAAACAAACAAACAAAAAGTGTAGGGAATGCATTAAGATTTCCAGAAGTCAAACCATATTAAAACTTGCAGAGATAACAAAAGAAGTAACAAAGTGGAAAATTCTAGGAAAAATGGTGGTAAAGTTCTGTGGAGGTGGGTTGAGATTAACCATCCTAGGAGTGGTTTGAAGATTAAAACAATACCTACTGGTTTTTGTAAGAATATTGATTCTGGAATAAAAGAAAGGGATAGATTTGTAGAGCATGGAAATTCCTCTGAGGTGAACAGAAAAGTCAGCTTTCTCTTCATGCTGGATGACAGCATAATTTCTGTCCTAGAGTTTTTAAAACATCAGCAGATATTTTGGGTACTAATGCTCTGCAGATACCCACCCATCTAAGTAGTCACTGTGTTTTCTCATCATCCAGCTGCAGGACTGAGTGGTCTGACAGTTGGTGATGTGTTGTTATCTTGATCATCACAACATTCAGGGCTTCCGTATGAGTTTTGAAGAAGGAAGTAGTACATGGAGTTAAAACTAAGATAAAATGCAGCACAGGCTTGCTGAAGGGTAGATGCCATCTGATTGGAATAGAATTTTATTTGGTAATTTAATCTTTTAGATTTAAGAAGTACCAGAGACCTGACATGGGGAAAGGTAAAAATTTTGATCCCACACCAGAAGGGATGCTTGCAATTGAATTGGAAGAGGACTAAGACATTTCCCAGTGAGAAACTGATGACCTGTAGTGGCAAAAGGAGATAAGATGTGAGAGTGAAGTTAGTGGGAATTCGTTCAATTAAAATCTTGACAGAGAAACTAAAAAAAGTCAAAGTTGTATCTTCTGGTGATAGAAAACTGGAAGAAATTATCAAAGTAGAAGACATTTTGTCTTGTGTAAGCTACTATGAGGAATAGAGCTATAGTAGTCTAATAAAAAGACGTGGAGTAGAAGGCTGTGGATTTACATGTTAACAGTAAGGTATTCTGGTCGAGGTTGGGAACTCATTGATTGCAAAAATTGGAAGCCGTTACAGACTTGTCTTGAGCAGTTGTTCCAGGATGGCAGTGCCATTCCTCTTATTTCTAGGCCCTGAAATAGTCCTTGTTACAAAGGCATCCCACTAACATGTAGACATTGAAGATTGACTGACCACTCTTTTCCTTGTTCTCATTTATGTAACCAATGACTAGAAAATGTGTCTTTGCAGTTACACTTCATCTGAACAACCGAAGTTTCTTTAGCATTTTTTTAGGTCCTGTTTTCTAGACTTCTTACAATTTTTTGCTGAATTCACTGCTTGATATGTTGGAGAAGGCACTGGTGAAATGTCATCTTTAATTTTGTCTGTAGTATTAATGTTCAAGGAAGCAAATTAGAACTGGAAGCAGTGTAGTAGAAGAGAATTATAAGAGTTGAGAGTATATATTAGATACATAGTTCAAAAAGAATTTTAAAACTGAAGGCTTAGGGAAGATGATTCTTTGTGAGTTTGTTGTGCTGGGCAGACTGTTCAGCAGAAAGGGATCAGGTGGGTTATCCACCTGATATTCTCATTTATCTCAGTGGATTGAGAATCCAATCTTGTATTTCTGTGAATGAGGGATTGTAGTTCTGGTCACTAAGTGCCAGATTATCATATCTTCTGACTTCTTTAAACATCTTTTACATGTCAGAATTTTTAAAGGATTTGATACTTACATTGTAAGTATTGTAGTTTTCGATGCCTGCAGATCATAAAGCACACAATGTTTCCATGTCATATGTCAACAAGAAGTGAGCTCTCTGGCAGCATTGCTGGTGACTAAAAAGGAAGTTTCAGCAAGTAGGAAAGTATCTGAGTAGACAGTGATATTTGAATCTAGCAGAGGGACAGTGCACAGCTCCCTGGTAGGAGAGGGAAGGTGAAAATCTCGGAATTGGTTTCCTTTACCCATGTAGAGGATGCAAAAGCTCCTGGTGTCTCTTAGCTCTGGAGCTTGTACGTGTCAGTCATATATGCAGAGGCCAAAGTTTGAAACATAACAGCAAGAAAAGTCATCTACATCCTTTAAAAGAAAAGAGAGAAGTCTGAGGGACTGGTTTGAAAATAAGCAATAGAGTGTTCAGCAGCAATTAGCTGTTCAGATTCATCCAGTCTTGTCTTAGATCTTGATAAGAAAAATGGGTGGCAGCTATGGGGAGTAAAACACTTATTTTTTTTTCATTATCACCCCCCCCCTCCCCCCACTCTGATTTGTAGTGTCCTTTTGAGTGCTGTAAGTGGAGAAGACACTCAGGATCGTACTGACCGACTGCTTTTGACACCCTGGGTTAAATTTCTGTGGGAATCATACAGACAGTGTTTGGATCTCCTCCGAAATAATTCTCGAGTGGAACGGCTGTACCATGATATTGCACAGCAAGGTGAGTTGAAAAAATGGAAACTTAAATTGTAATGAAATCTAGGGCTTCTATATTATGTCTTAGAAGACTAGAAAATTAAAGGCTGTTTCTGCTTGTTATTGTTTCTGAGTTGGAAATGCATTAATCTCTTAAGCATATGTATGTACACAGATACTGTTCTTAAAATTACACAGGTTCCTTAAAATTCCTGAGATTTCTGGACATGGATCTTTTATTGTCACAGAATCTGCAAGGAAAACAGGGGTTTTTTTTCCTGGATGTGCTGAGAATATGAGAATTACTGGTGCTGTGTGTTTATTTTTTCTAACTTACTGATCAAAATGTAGTCGCATTTTCACTTTGTCATCTGGAATGGCAAATGTGTCTTCCATTATGGTGTTCTGTGTTGGCTGACTTCAAAAACCAGCGTACAAAAAAGGGTGCTGTAAAACTATGAAGCTCTATCAGTTTGGAGACAGATGTAACTTAGCAAAGCATTATGCAGAAGGTAATAGGAAAAAGTCTGGTCTGATTCTTTCTGACATTATTCTGCAAAAATTGACTTTATAAGAAGGAATACTTAAATGTTAATCTTCTCTTAAGAGAGAGTGGAACAATGTTTTCCTTTGTATGCATAGCTGAGGGCTCTGTATTTTTTGAAAAAAAGAGTATGTTTGATTTTTAACTCTGGATTCAAGTTATGCAAGTGCATTAGGAAAGGTCACTGCCAGATGAGCTGTGGGTGTTTTAGTGTGTTTAAGTCTTTGTGCTAGTGTTGAGACTTCCTTTTTGGCCTGTTTCTGATGGAGATGGTTTACAGTTTTCGGTGACAGTGGCAAAGCAAAAACCGATTTTTTGAGAGGAGCTACAGAATCAAAGACAATTTCTTCTGTGTCATTTTCTGTCCTTTGAAAGCTTCATTTAACTTTTACCATATTTAGATGACTTGAGAATTTTTTCCCACGTTTTACAAAGCTGAAACCTGAATTCATGCCGTTAACAGGGTTTTATTTGCACTTAGTTGAAAATAAAAGTTAGAATCACTGCTTATATTATAACATTTTTAGGGTGTCAGAGTATTCCCTTTGCTGTTTCAGCTTAATTATTTAGAAGCATCTTCATTTTTTGAGGTCAAGATGGAACTGCTCTGCATTGTCACTGAATTGTTATGCGTGGCAGTTAGATTACATCTTGTTTGATACGTCTTTGGAATGCGAATGAAGATTCTTTAAACATAGTGACTTAAATATTTGAATCCCCTTTAGAACTACTGTGAAGTCACCATTACTGAGCATTCTTAATTTACATTGTTCATTTTTTGCAGCTTTTAAGTTCTGCCTGCAGTACACCCGGAAAGCTGAGTTCCGTAAGCTCTGTGATAACCTGCGAATGCATTTGGGGCAGATCCAGCGTCACCACAACCAAAGCACAGCAATCAACCTCAACAATCCTGACAGTCAGTCCATGCACTTGGAGACCAGGCTTGTGCAACTCGACAGTGCTATCAGCATGGAGTTGTGGCAGGTAGGCAGCAGGGCTCCTGTCATCACGCTGTAGTCCACAGCTTTCAGAATCTGTTTCATGCAGATCATGTTTCCTGGTATATACTTGAAGGTAAAGACAGGATAATAGCTAAAGAGTGGCTAAAGTTTCAATATTTAGAATGTGGTGCTACATGTGTATTGAGTACTTAGTCTGATGGTCCTGCAGAGCATTTCAAACCTGCTGCTGCTGGTAGTAGTAAATGGTAAAGTAGCTGGAGTCATCTTGTGAAAGTGAGAAGCTGATGATGGGGACAATCTTTTTAACAGAGCCTGTTGCGACAGGACAAGGGGTTATGGCTTTAAACCAAAAGAGAAGAGATTCAGTCTAGATATAAGGAAGAGCTTTTTTACACTGAAGGTGGTGATATGTTGGCCCAAGTTGCCCAGAGAAGCTCCATTCTTGGAAACATTTTTTGCCTTTGTGAATTGGGAGAACTTTCTCTGTTGTGGTGTTTCCTTTTTACTTATGTAAATACATGTGAGGCATTTCCAAGATCATATGTATTATTAGGGAAATCATTTTCATGAAAACCAGTAGAACTAGTAAATAGTAGAATTGGTATGGCAGTAAAACAGTAGAATTTTTATTATTTTGTTTTTATTGTGTTTTTTTCCCCCTTGGTTTGTAGCTTGGAAATGTGAAACAAACCAGTTTGCAAAAACTTACACGAACTGCCAAATTCTAAACAGATAGTTAATGGATTTGCAGTATGTCCAGATAATTTTGATTAGGAAGGAAATATTTCATTTCATGTAGCTGGCAAAACTGAAGCTCTCAAAGCTATTAAATATATTAATCTTAAAACCTGTAGTGAGTATGTATTTTTTTCCTTTTTGGGGTATTGCAATAACTTCCTCAAAGTAGTCAGTGGATTTTGTTTGTTTGTTTTTAGGAAGCTTTCAAAGCAGTGGAGGATATCCATGGGCTATTTGCATTGTCTAAGAAACCACCCAAACCACAGCTGATGGCAAATTACTATCACAAAGTTTCAACTGTCTTCTGGAAATCAGGAAATGCTCTTTTCCATGCATCCACGCTTCACCGCCTTTATCACTTATCAAGAGAAATGAGAAAGAATCTCACCCAAGAGGAGATGCAGAGGTGGGGAAAGATGTTTCATGTGATCTCAGATTCTTCTTGTAAGCCTGTAGGTTCAAAAATAAACTAAATTGTACCTCAAAAGCGGCAGATGACATCTATGGCTATGAGCAGCTCTGCTTAAAGTGGCCAGTACTAATTGCCTCAAAAGAAAGCTAGAGCAAGAAGGGTATTTTACAAAGCTACAGAGTAAATAATGCAAACACCAGGATCACCTTAGATAAGCTTCCTTCGCTGTTACTGACTGGGAAACTAGGCAAGTTAGTATCTGTGTTTTGCTTCCTTTTTCTCTTCTGAGTGGTTGT
Source organism: Actenoides lindsayi (assembly GCA_025331215.1). NCBI lineage: Eukaryota > Metazoa > Chordata > Aves > Coraciiformes > Alcedinidae > Actenoides > Actenoides lindsayi. The sequence continues at coordinate 13,171 of WTSP01021852.1, read as the reverse complement.
ATTTGCTTCACAAAATTCCATTGTAACTATTATAAACGTTTTCTTAATATATAAAAGTTTGTACAGCCAAATGGCCTTTAATATTTTTTTTTGGTAATAGGTGTGATAAATGCAGGGCTTTTGCAGCACGCAGAATCAGTTACTGCCTTAACCTAACGTTTGTGTACAGGCACTTACAGAACCAGAATCTGCTGGGAATAAATACTCTCTGGAAATTCTTACATTTTTGTACATCTGTGTACTAAGGTCAAAATTTAAATATTTAATGTCATTTGTACCGGGACACCAAAAGCTAAATCTGGCTTGCACAATAAATGTTAAAAATCTTTGCAATCAAAATGATTGGAGCTAAAATAACTTTGAGAAGATGTCGCTTTCTGCTGTTTTCATTATTATATAGGATTTTGATATTTACAGAGGCATCTTAAGTTTCTTAGCATTTCGGTGTGCACGTATATGTCTATATACACACATATGTAAGTAACAAAACAATGTTATCAAATCTTTGCCATGGTTACTGGAGAATACCACACTCTGTACTCCTGTTGCGCAGTCGGCGTCTTTTCTGTTACTGCTGGTGATTTTACAGTTTTGCATCACAAAATCTACTCGTTCCTCCTCTTGAATTGCCGTGGATATGAAAAGGAATTAATCAGCATTCTCCTGCAGTTCATCTTTTGTGGTTGTACTTTGTGAACAGGATGTCTACTCGAGTCCTTTTGGCCACTCTGTCAATTCCTATAACTCCCGAGAGAACCGATATTGCTCGCCTTCTGGATATGGATGGCATCATTGTTGAGAAGCAGCGACGTCTGGCAACCCTCTTGGGTCTCCAGGCCCCACCTACACGTGGCAGTCTCATTAATGATATGGTAGGTAGGGGTGTTCAGACGAACCACTTTGAAACATCGAGTCCTCTTTTTGGCCTCTTTTCCTTTTAGAGCGCTGTGCTTAGTTACGGGACAGCAGTTGAAAAGTTAAACAGCTTGATGGTTAATTGTGTGACTTACAGTATAGTGTTAAAATGTCAGATTCACAAGAAGGACTGTTTGGAAATGGCAGCAATAACAGGAGGTGTGAATGCTTGTGTGCACAGAAGTCACATTCAATTCTGTCCTTTATGTCACCCAAGCAGCAAGTCTTGTTTTGAAACTCTGAGGGTTTTGAATAGGGTTGTAAGCTAGGACTTTGGTTTTTTTCCCCCTAGTCTAAGGTGTGTAATTAACTGAACCAAGTGTTTCCTTCTCGTTTAAATGAATGTATTTAGGATAAGCACTGGTCAGATAACCAATAGCAGACTGTAAGGGACCTGAGTGATTATAAAAAATTTACTTCTGTTTAATTTGAAGGGAGGCTTCAGACCTTCCCAGATATTTGTCAACAAATTAGGCAGTCAACCATAGTTAGGTATTTTCAGAGGATGTTTGAATTTCTTGCAGTTATTTGCATGTATGCCTAAAATTTACATTCAAGGTTCATTTTACAGTTTGCATAAATTCTTCTTTTGGTCCCTCTCCTTAAACCCACAATTTAAAGCTTCAGAAGTTTATTCATCTACTAAGATTCATGGTTTTAGCTTGCATGTGGGCCTAGGTCTGTGCAGTGGGACTTGTGTCTTAGAAATGACTAGTAAGTTGTGGGTGGTACTCTAAATGTTTTATCTTGTTTTTATGCTTTTTGTCTACATTCCCATTTTGAAATAAAGTTAAGTGGTACAGCACAGAGTTTTTGTCACTGCAGTTAAGAATGCTGTAATAAAAAAATAAAGGCTCCTATATTCAAAGGTACATGTGGTGCCTATTGAACTTCTTGAATATACAATTTTTAAAGCATTTATTTGCTAGTTATTTTGAGGTCTTTGACTTTTTTTTGTTGACTGTAGGTAAGATTCAATGTCGTGCAGTATGTTGTTCCAGAAGTGAAAGAACTTTACAACTGGCTTGAAGTCGACTTTCACCCGCTCAAGTTATGTAGCCGTGTCAGCAAGGTAAGTTTATAGCACTGTGTCTATAGTAATTAGTCTTGACTAATAGTCTGTTAATTGAATATTGATTAGTAGTCAATACCAACTGGCTGTTTCTGTTGCCAGAATTTTCAGTAGTTGGCTTTATTTGGTCAAATTCCATTACAGTGACGTAAACATCTGATACACATTGCACACGAAATTATTGAAATAGAATAAAAGTTAATTTAGGTCTCTAGGGTGCTAATTCAGAGGGGCCTCTATAAAGGTGTAGAGTTTGGGGAACGTATCAGAAGGTCTTGTGGGTGGAGATGGTACTGAGTTAAATCTCATGTAGGAATGAGAAAACTCTGTGCACAGGTGCGTATGCAAGTGGGTTGTGTGGGAAGTGGAAAAATACCCTGATGACTGCTTTTACTATTAAAGTGGGGAGTATTGGGAGCCGTTGATTAGCTTAACATTAATTCTGCAATTGATGAAGCACGTCATGTTCTTTTTCTTTGATAGTGGGAACAAAGATATTTGAGGTGCTAAAAAGAACTTGAAGGTAAATTAGCAGTGTGGTAAATGTTGCCAGCACTGTCAGTTGCCTTCGTACAAGGAACGTTAGCTATCCTTTATCAAAATGTTCTGATCAAGAGATACACTTCAGGAAAACAGGGTGGTATCTGTACAGAAGTGCTGTCGTTTCATGAGCTGTAAACCCAAAGTATTTAAGAGCCACGCTTCATACTTGAATGTTGAAGTTTTTAAGGGTTGGTGCAGACAGAGTAACTTTTCAGATGAAATTTTCATAGGTTCTGAACTGGGTAAAAGACCAAGCTGAAAAAGAACCTGAACTGCAGCTGTATGTTCCTCACCTGCAAAACAACACCATTCTTCGCCTTCTGCAGCAGGTATGAGTAAAGAAATGTAAATTCATAGGAGTACATAAGTTAGAAAATGCTTTGGAAGAATGTTAAGTTGGCATTTTCCAGGCTGAAGTAATTTTTTTTCCATCAGATAGAGGACCACTATGATTTTAGAATACTTCTTTTCCAGTATATAACGTATATCTTCAGGTTTGTACATCATTTAGGTACAGCCATAGTAGCTGTTCTTAGTAGTGGTTGTATATAGTTGCAAAATCTCTTGCCTAGAGTTTCTTCGCTGTGACTCTGTGATGTCTTTTTTTTAAGGTAATTCATTGTTTCTTAAAACTTTTTTTTTGGAGAAAGGTTTGGGTGGGGTGTTTTGGTTTGTGTTTTGTTTGTGGGTTTTTTTGCTGTGTTTAGATGTTTTATAAAATGCACATTTCATTGACCTGCTTTCATTACAAGTGACGAGCAGTGTTATTTCTGATGTGCTAAAGGAAATAACTTGAAGGCTAATTAGCAGCATAGCTGTATGTAGTTACTGCTGCCAGTCTCCTTCACACAAAGAAGCTGTTCAGGAATGACAATTAATCTTTGGTTAAGCTTGAATACAGTACAGAAAGAAAATCTTGAAAGAGTATTTGCAGTGGTATTAATATAAATACGTTAATTTGTTGACAATTTAGTAAGTTAGCTTTACAGCCCATACAAATTTGATTTCTGATCTCGTCGTAATGAGGAAGAATACCTGATGTTTCTGTTCACATGCAGGTGGCCCAGATTTATCAAAGCATTGAATTTTCTCGTCTGTCTAGCCTGGTTCCTTTTGTTGATGCTTTCCAGCTGGAGCGTTGTATTGTTGATGCAGCCAGACATTGTGACTTACAAGTAAGTGCTTCTGAGAAATGCTGTATGGATTCCTGTGTACTACACTGGGTGAAAACAAACTGGTTGACATTGAACCCAAGGAAGACAATTGATTCTGATGGAGATAAACTAGAGTGAAAGATGAATGTGCCAGTATAGTGAACTGACAGTTATTGGCTTTCTGGTGTGTATTTTTGATTTAGGTCAACAACCATTAATGGAAGTGCAGTAGAAATAGAAGTTGAAATAGAATTTGCTGAAACTTGCCCTGTGAGCCCCAGTCACGTAGTCCAGCCTATCCTGAAGCAAGCCTAACAAACAGGGTTGTACATTTCTGACTGTGCTGAATTAGTTGTGCAAGATTGGAGAGCTAAGCAGTTGCTGGTGCTGGTTTTTGTCTAACCAAGTGACTGAAGTAAAACACTGGTGTCTGAAGTATGCACCGAGTCAGAGATGTTTCAGCTGCTGCTGAAGATTGCATTGCTGATGTGGTTGTCGGTATTGAAGGAACAACAGCCTGTAATGAAATGCTTAAGCTGGTGATGAGATACAGGTAGTTTGGTTGAAGTTGCTTAGTAATTATCCATTTAGATTTTTAGCTGAGATTGCTTAGTAGTTTTCCATTTAGTTTTTTAGATAAAGCTGAGTCAATTCATTTTGGTCAACATACAACTTTAGCTTATATTTTCATGTGTTAAAATTGTCTGCATTGAAATCAGGATTCTTGTTTTGCATGTTACTAATGGGGAAGAAGAGGCAAGAGAATGATTTGTCTTGTACTGCTCATTTATAGAATCATTGAAAGTATAGTGTCTTCCAGTGCTGCTGCTTTTTTGTTGGTTTTTTTTGTAAACACCATGGAAATCAAACTCTTATTCACAGCACTATTTTCTTTCTACTAACTTGGCATTTCTCAGTCTGGTATAGCTAAAACTTTTCTTCAAAGTAGTTCTTGCTTAGAGCTTCTATTCACTCATACTGCTTATAGGCAGAGAAATTGTTCAATAAATAATACAATCCTTTTTCTTCCTACTTTTTTTTCAAAGGTTCGCCTTGATCATACTACTCGGACACTGAGTTTTGGCTCAGATTTGAATTACAGTACTAGAGAAGATGCTCCCCTAGGCCCTCAACTACAAAGCATGCCTTCTGAACAAATTAGAAATCAATTGACTGCAATGTCCTCAGCTCTGGCTAAGGCTCTTGCAGTGATTAAACCTCCTCACTTACTGGTAAGTCTTTCAAAGTCTGAAAATGTTGACAACTTCTGACATTTCCCCCTGTTTATTTGTTGCCCTTATGCAGCTTTTTGTTATTTTTTTGCTTGTCTGATCAACTGCTTGCTCCAGTAATTTGTTCTCAGTGCAGTGATAATCAATAGTGTTATTGCTGTCTGCTCCTTTCAGAAGAAATAATTGATTCTTGAGGTGTAAATATATACAAATGTAGTGTGGCATTAATATATTTATTCATGGCAAAGTATCCTTCTGCATCGGTTACATACCCACCTTTTCTAATAGAGCTAAATTTTCTGTTTTAGCAAGACAAGCTTGTTTTGAAGTTGTGTGATCATACTGAAGAGAGTTATTTGGTTTATCTTTTCTTGACATAGGAAAGGCAGTGAGCTGTCAAATGATTACTTTAACGTGACATTACAAGGATTTCAGTAGGTAGCAATTGGTGCTTTCGTACATTTATTTATCTTCAGAAGTGTGTTGCTCTGTTTTTCAGAGCATTGCCATAGCAATCTCTGATCTAATTTGGCAGTAATGATGAGCTGTGTTTATGTACTTATGGATAAAGTAGAAATGTAAGCTAATAACACTTTATATAGCGAAGCTTGTATTTTAATGACTGTGTTCTCTCAGATTACATGTACCTTTTTATTTAATTTTTTTTTACAGCCTGGTAGTTGTCAGCTGTTTGTGCTTGTGTAGAAGAATAAGCCATTCTTTAAAGCACCCAACTAGTTAGTAATTGGTCATAACTGAAGTCATGTCAAAATGTACAGAAGAGACCAGAGTTGAAATAGCCAGTTTTGCATAGAAGAGGTTTAGGATATACCAAATAATGACTTAACTGTAGATGGGCCTACAGAGCTAGGATTTGTTTAATATTTTTTCATGCGTTTTTGAAAATCCAAGAGCCTTTCTTCATTCTTCTTGGAGAAACTGCTGTTGTGAAGAACCTGGAATGTAACTTCATAGTGGAATCCAAAAACGTGAACAAAAGATCCCACAACTCAAGATCTGACCTGTCCTTGTCACTCCCTGGCCTCCTCACTGGGGCTATTGGCTTCAAGGTTGGACTCACCAATGAGCTCACGTTTCAGGTTCTCCAGAGCCCTTTAGGAGCAAGGTGTAAATCAGTCTCGGATTTCCAGCATGCTTTGGTTGTGGCAAGTTAAACCTTCACTTCTCTTAAAAGAGCAGTGGTAATTTTTTTTTCTTTTTGTTTATGAAAGACTTCATAGCAAACAGATCAGATATTTTTTGGAAAAAAGGCTGATATCAAAAAGTCAATGTTAAATTCTTTATATGGGTTGAAATGCTAAATAACATTCTTCAAATATAAACACACAAAGTGGGACTGTATCGTGACACCTAACGCTAGCTTATGTGTGTTCATGCTAACATAAGTTACTTGTTTTAAGATGAAAATATTTCTGTGTAGATTTTCCCCTGAAAAGATTGTGTTCAGTGATTGGCATTAGGCAGATGGGTTGTTGGTTTGAGAGAAAAAACCTGCTTTATCTGTACACTCATAGCTAGAAATGTCACATCGTCTTCCAGTTGACATGTTAGTACAATTAGCTGAGTAAGACATAAAAGGTGGTAATTACACTGTAAAATTGGGAGAACAATATCAAGGTTAATATCCATCTGTGGTTAGAGAAGCTACAGAACACGTCAATACCCTTTTTTCTTTTGCCATTCAGATCAAAACTTTTCACTTTTTTCCAGGTGCTTGAAAACTTTTAATTTCTGTCAAATTTGTTACAATTCACAAAATCATTAAACTCCTCTAAAGCTTTTCGATTTCACATTTCTGGCACCTCCATTTATCCATTTAAATGCTTCCAGAGCCTGCAGCAAAGTATGGGTGTTCCAGTGTTTTTATTGAATGCCCTAGAAGTGACAGATGCCTAAAAATATCTCTTGAGCTAGCTCACATTTCAAGAGCAGCGTGACTGAGGGAGTGGAGTGAGCTGATCGGGATGCAATGTTTTGTTGCTTGCTGGACTGATTAAAATGGGCAGCTCCCCAAGCTGGCACAATTTCCCCTCTCCATGTCTGCAGCATGAGTGTCTACAAAGAACTGTTTTGGTATCCTGGAGGAGAATGGGGGTGGGGGTGTGCTTAAAGAATAGCCTATATGCTAGTGTCCAGAATTCTAGCACTTTGTATAATTGAATTAAAATGGGGTTACGTACAGTGTTTATACCTAAATTGTTGGTGCATCAGGTTTTTGTTATCATCATCAGTTAGGGTATTTTTCTCTTATGTTAGTGTGTTTGGAGAAAAAGAACCCCAAAACTTTAAAAACAAGGTGAGTTTGAAGTCTATACTTGGTAACATGCAGTGACACACAAGATTGACCCCCCCAAACTCCCTTTCAGTTGGAGTCTTAAATACCCATCACATATGGGTGTGTAATACTGTTGGACGAAACGAAGTGGGAAACTATCATACTTAAGATGTGTTGCAGAATATTGTCTTTTCCAGCCAAGTTTCTCCATGAGCAGGCAGTTGTAGTTAGATGGCACTACCTTGCACGCCACTTGGGTGAGTGATCAGGTTTGCCACCACAGCTGTATTTCCACCTGGTTAGCAAGTTTGAACAATAAATGAACTTTGAGGGGGTTTTGAGTTCTTGTTATGCTTTCTGCCTTCTTTAAGTCCTATTATATACATCTTATCCTTAATTTCAATTCAGCAAGAGAAGGAAGAGCAACATCAGCTGGCAGTCACCGCCTTCTTAAAAAATTCGAGGAAGGAGCATCAGCGTATTCTTGCGCGTCGTCAGACCATAGAGGAGAGAAAAGAGCGCCTTGAAAGCTTAAACATTCAGCGTGAAAAAGAAGAACTGGAACAACGTGAAGCAGAGTTACAAAAAGTCAGGAAAGCTGAAGAAGAGAGGCTGCGCCAGGAGGCAAAGGAGAGAGAGAAGGAGCGTATCCTGCAAGAGCATGAACAAATCAAAAAGAAGACCGTTCGTGAGCGCTTGGAGCAGATTAAGAAGACTGAGCTGGGAGCCAAAGCATTTAAAGATATTGATATTGAGGTAGACAACTTATTATTGGAAGTTTTGAGGTATTTTTTTTTAATGCTTTTAGTGTTGCATTGCTAGGCTGCTTGAATTTCATGTTCTTTACTAGTTCTATACTGTAACTGGTCTTCTAAACAGCCTCTCTGAAAAATGAGGCAGTTAGACACTTAATATTTAATTTACTCAACAATGTCATTAAACTTTAATTCTGTTTGAATAAGACCTTTTTTATCTGGAGAAATTAAGTTCAGCTGGTTTGGTGGTTTTTTGGTTGGTTGTTTTTTTGTTGCTTAAACAATATGGGAAATACAAAACAGACCTGCAGATCCAATTTTGTAGTACCTGGACTGTATCTCAATTAAAAATCAAGATACAAATGCTTTAGAGAGTTTTTAAAATATAAAATGCATGTTACCCAGAAGAGAGGAAAACAAACTCAGAATGCTTCTGAAGGAAATTAGTTTAGAAGTTAAAGGGGAAACTGTAGAGAAGCTTAAATAAATAAACAAACATATTTGCTTGTTTTATTTTGTATTGATAACTTTACCTGGTTTTAGGATCTTGAAGAATTGGATCCTGACTTTATTATGGCTAAACAAGTTGAACAGCTTGAAAAAGAAAAGAAGGAACTTCAGGAACGTCTGAAGAATCAGGAGAAAAAGGTATAAAGGAGGAAGGGTAAAAAGCCATGTCTATACAATGCTTTAGGTAGTGTTTCTGAACTCCTTTATTGATATATATATATATTTCAATAGAATATTGGTGTTGAAAATATTACTGTTTGAAACTGAAACAACCTGAATGTGTTAGAAACTAATTGAGTTTCTAGTATCAGTGCACAAATTTGTTCTAATTGACAGAGTTGGTTTGAAAATGGATCCTTAAGCTGTATATTAAGTGAGTCTTAGTTGGGAAGGCTTGTAATTGGAAAATGTTCAGAGAAGATTAAATATTCACAGAAGATGAGGTCACTACAGAGAAGATCAATTTAATTAGTGGTATTAGTCCTCACTGAAACAGAGGAAATTCCCCCGCTAGAGCCCTTCTGGATGGCAGAAAAAGATCTGCCTGAAACCGTGTGGCTATAAAACTGTGAGGAACATCCTGTCATCATAGATAGAAATACATAACTTGTTCAAGGTGAAACTCTCCCAGGACTTCTGGCAGGATTCAGAAACGAAGCAGAGGTTATATGATACAGTTGGTAATTCAGGTTACTTAAAACTGACTTGGTGCTAGAAAGCGGCAAATTGCTCATAAAGGTTCCCGTGAGGATCTTTTATGTTGCAGTCCTGCAAACCTGATGTTCTTACTGTGCAAAGCAGCAGAAAAGTAAACAGTAGAGTTAGTAGTCACCTGGGTAAATATGATCTATTCAGAAAGGTCAGCAGAGCTTCTATAAAAGAATTGTAGACCAGGGCTTCCTCTTGGAGTTCTCTAAAGCTGTCAAAACAAACATGAGTAAGGGTGGTCTGGTTGATGTAACTAAGTTGGATTTTCCAGAAATCTTTCTACAGAGTTCTACAAAGAAAACTTAGCAACCATGGGGTAAAATGAAGAGTCTTTGAGCCAGTTTCAGCTTACATAGATATAAAATAGTTTGGGTAGGTAAAGCAGGGAAAAAAAACCCAGCCCAATCTTTAGCTTTACATATTAAATGATGGGCTCCAGACTTTCTTAACAAGCAACGAGAACTTGGTTCTTCTGCACCTTGAGCACTGTCTGTGGTTCTGTCCTTTCAAAAACAACATGATTGAACTGGAAGTTTGAGGAGGCCAACAAGAATTATCAGCAATGTGGACTGGCTTCTGTGTAAGAAATGTGTGTGTAAATTAGTACCCCTACCTCTCCCCTTCCTGGGAGAGGATGTGGTAGCAATCTGTAAGAGTGTGCCTGTTTTAACAGCTGGCTATGAGGAGGAGTAGTTCTTGCACTGGCTGCAAGGGATAATGAACTAGGAAGCATCAAATGAAGCCAGTAAGAGCCACATTGCCAGTAAGGCAATGAAGCCTCCAGAACTATTTGTAGGTATAAGGTGGGTCTTTGTGTTGTGAGCCATAGACATACAGGAGTTCTTTCCAAAGTACGTTGTTGTATATGAAAATCTTCTTTGAGTTCAAAAGGACAAGAGGAGAAATCCACCAGTGTCTACTAAATAAAAAAAACACTTGGCACAGGGAATGCTAGGAGCTGAAAACCGGTGATGCTGAGAGCACTGTATGGACACCTGCCTCTAGTCTTGCATCCTTGCCTAGGAGTGTACGTAGTTGCCAGCGGTAGAGGCAGCTTCTTGCTTAGGTGGACCTCTGATGTGGTCCAGCATGGGTCTTCTGATGTAACAATGGTGTATCAGACATATTGGAGGAGTCTCCAGACAGCAGCGTTTTCTTTGGGGCTGCTGCAGGTTGAGCCTTCCAGCTGTGGTCTTTGCCTTCCGACACGCTGACGGTGCGTTCTCTTTACTTAGATCGACTATTTTGAGAGAGCGAAGCGCTTAGAAGAAATCCCATTAATAAAGACTGCATATGAGGAGCAAAGAGTGCATGATATGGAGCTGTGGGAACAACAGGAAGAAGAAAGGGTAAGAAATCTTTGTTTCAGATGATAAAATCTATTAGCAATGAAGGAAAAAAACAGTGAGTTTTGCACTGTCTCTTTTCCCCATCTCAACCCAAGGGAAGAAGGGAAGAAAGTTGGAAGGAAGAATGAAGTGTTAGCTTCACAATTGCATTGTGCTGGTGGACAGCAGTATCTTCTGTCTTGGATCTGAAAGAGGAAAAGATCATTTCTCTTTCTAGTGGCTAAAGTAGATTGAATGCAAATGTATAGTAAGATTTTGCTTTTTAATACGTTGTATATTTTCTATTTTTAGATCACCACTTTGCAGTTGGAGCGCGAGAAAGCCCTTGAGCATAAGAACAGACTCTCAAGGATGTTGGAGGATAGAGATTTGTTTGAGGCCAGGCTCAAAGCATCACGACGAACAGTTTATGAGGTACACAAGATATGGTATCATAATAAAATATTCTCCTAAAGTGAGGAACTAAACTTGTGACCCAGTGATTCTTCATGAGAACTAGGAGAACAAGTTAGTACCTAGAATGGCTCAGAATTATGGAATTATTTTCTGATTTGATGGAAAAAGCTCCCAGAATTCTTTCACCCATTCCTAGCTATTATCACTTACTATTTTTGTCAGTTTATATGGAAAATAAAAGATAGGTAAGTTATTTACTTCGATACAGCTATTAGGAAGAGATCATTGGGTAGCATATGAGCAGCCAGCTGATGTTGCAGTTAGTTTGTGTTCCTGTGCAGCTTCATTTAGCAGTTTGTGGAACTGTCTAGCTCTTAAACGTTGCAGTTCTGGTGTTGGCACGTGGACTCTCTGCATTTCAGGATAAACTCAAGCAGTTCCAGGAACGGTTAGCGGAAGAGAGGCGTAACCGTTTGGAGGAACGCAAGAAACAGCGCAAAGAAGAGAGGCGCGTTACTTACTACAGGGAGAAGGAGGAAGAAGAGCAAAGGTTACGAGAGGAACAGCTGCTGAAAGGTATGATCGAGAACGTGGTTACTTTATCCTTTGCATCCTTGACTCGTTCCAGGTGTGTACGCAGTTAACTTCTGGTTTCCTCGTTTCATGATATCGGAGGAAGTCTTTCCACTTCCAGTTAGAGGTGAAGACTGGGCCTATTAGACAATGTAACTTTATATTTTACCTGATGCACCTTCTGAATGCTTACCTGTGCAGCACAGAGATGAAGGTAAAAGTTAAATTTCTGTAGGTAAAAGGTAAATTTGTGTCCTACTTGTCACACGGTGGATCAGAGCTTATAATCATACAATATTAGTTAATTAAAAAAACAAACAAAACTGTAGCAGTCTTGAATATCAAATTCCTGACACTGCTAGCTGATTTTTTTGTTTGACCTTTTCTAAGGCAGGGATCCTCTGCCGTGCTCCTGAGATAGTTACAGATACTTTAGTGTATTTAGTACAGATACTTTAGCATATTTGTGGTCTGTACATCGAATTTATACACGGGTATCAAAACATTTTCTGCCCTTTCTCACCAGCTGTTGTTCAAGATGCCACATTAATGGGTGTATCAGAGCTCCTTTTCCTATTGCTTTTGAGTTAGGATACTTCCAGAAAACAAGTTCTGTGGTTAGTTAAATCATCCTATGAAATGCTTGGATTTATTATTTATTTTAATGAGGAGTCAAAGGGAAGAGATTATATTTTGTAACCCTTCTGTGCATACAGTAAAGTAACAGAATTTCTCTTGGTAAGACGTTCTGTTTGTTTGCAACTCTCTAGAGCGCGAGGAAAAGGAACGCATCGAGCGCGAGAAACGTGAGCAGGAACAGCGTGAGTACCAAGAACGGGTCAAAAAACTTGAAGAACTGGAGAAGAAAAAGCGGCAAAGAGAAATGGAGATAGAGGAAAGAGAGCGGCGTCGGGAAGAAGAAAGGAGAGGTCTGGATGACCCATTTTCAAGAAAGGTAGGTAATACCTGAGGGCTTGTTTTAATTTTGACTGCTCCTTCTGTAGATTATTTGGAAGAAGATGGTACTATTGAAAAATCAGAAGTTAGAACTTCTTTTTTTAAAGTTGTAGCATAAGTGGCTAATTTAATAGTTAAGTTATTTTCAGTTTCAGCTCACTATCAGGATCTGGAATCTGTAGTTTAGTAGTAAAGTAAAACAAAGAAACTACTAAGGTCTCCAGTGTGTTTTAAAAATAAACAAATAAAGACTAAAAAAGAATATTGAATAAAATTTATCACAGAAGAAGGAAAGCTGTTTTGGAAGCAGGTGTGGTGAGTTGTGCCAAAGTCAGGAATTAGAGTAGATACTGAAGGAAAATCCCAGACTAAACATAGAAGCGTAGTTTTGTATTGTGTAAGAAATATGCAATAGCATAAAAAGATAGAAACAAGTGGTGTGTGCAACTTCCCATTTACAAATATAAGTATTGGGGAAAAGGATTATCCCCCTCCAATGGGAAGCAAAACGGAAGTTATTTGCAAATAAGTGTTTAATTACTTAAAAAAAAATGTATCTGAGTAACTCAAACCTTCTGTGCTCCCACTTTTTCAGAACTTATTGATAAGAGAACTAGTTTTAAATCTCGTCCACCATAGAATCATAGAATTGTCAGGGTTGGAAGGGACCTTAAAGATCATCTGGTTCCAACCCCCCTGCCATGGGCAGGG
>WTSP01021851.1:5987-125318 GCA_025331215.1 Actenoides lindsayi | reverse complement strand
AAAAAAAAAAAAAAAAAAAAGTTCTGGCTGGGTTGGAAAGGGGAGATTTTTCTATTATTATATATATATATCAAGTTTTAAATTATTGCTAGAAGTTCGTCTGGATTTACCAAAAGAAGTCTGCTCTGTGCAGTCCCGACAACTCCCCTCTGTGTGTCCCCCCTGCATCGCAGGGCAGCCGGCTCAGGAAGCTGGGAGGAGTGAGGTTCCCTGCTGGGGGACCGAAGCCGCAGCGTGTTGCGATGCTGCGGAGCCTCTGCCTTTTGGGACCTGGCTGGTGGCTCCCATTCCCTGGACAGCGGTGCCTCTCTGACGCCCATCATCGCCCTCTTCGTCCTCCTGGTCCCACCGCCCCGGTGTCTTTGCCTCCAACCTTCCTGAGGGTCTGGCTCTCCCTCTGCACGCCTCTCCCTTCCTTCGTGGACAATTTGGAAGTCAACCAAAGGACCTTTGCCAAGGATAGGCTTGTTCTGACTCCCTCCTGCTGGTGGGAGGCCGGCAGGCACTTAGACTTGAGCCTGTGTGGACGGTGCACCCGCTGCCCCAGGAACACCCATCGCCTGCAAAGACAGGACTTTGCTGAAGGAGGTTTTCTCTTCCATTTCTCTTGGAAAAATGAGACAACAACAGAAATAGAAACTCTAAAACATCAAAAAAAACCCCCAAGAAACTCTTGAGAAAGACACATCTTCCTTTGCTTTCTTCCTTGGAAATATTATTGAAGAAGAAAAAAAAGAAAAAAAAAGAAAAAAAACCCAACAAAAAAAAACACAAACAGAAAAAACCCACACAAAAAAAAATAAAACTACAAACAAAAAAAAAAAAAGACAAAAAAAAAAAGTTGCCTTATGGTGGAGCTGGACTGGGGAGGCTTGCTGGCTTCCTACACCCTGGGGCATACTGGGCTCTCGCCCCCCCCCAGCCCAGAGACTCCTCACGGCATTGCTGCCGAGCTGATCTTCCCCACGGCCTTTCCTCTGACCCCGCAGCTCACTCGGATAATTCCCCCTGTCACCGAGACCACCCGCCAGCCCTGATTCTCATGGGGGAAGGTGCCGAGGGCAGTTGAATCCAAGACTTGTGCTCATGAAGTAGTTGAAGCCGCTATGTTGTGTATATACCATTGTAGCATCCTCCCTGTGACAGTGACTGTGCGTGCTTACGGCCTTGCTCAGACTCCCCCATGCCCTCTCTGGGCCGACTGGGGCAGGAGATCGGTTTCCTCCAGTCTGTGCTTCCACCATGCTTGGGGGGTGAGCGAGGAGATCATCATAGCAGCTGGGGGGACTGGCCCTTGCTGGGAGCGAGGAGGAGAGCTGGAATGTCCCTGCTGCCATTCAACTCTGTAGCCCGGCAAGGGAACAACGCAGCCTTGGGAGCTCTGTGTACTGCAGCCATCGCTGGCCCCAGGGCTGCTGGTGGGACTTGTGCTGGGTGAGAGCAGGAGACCTGCCTGGTAAAGGAGGGCTCTTGCCTGGGTTTCCTTGCGCATTGTGTCTTTGCGGGCAGCTGCGTGGACTCTCCTGCTCAGGGCAGCGTACCTGTGCATCTCCAAGGGCTGAGGTAACACCATGCTGCTTCTTGCTCAGCTGAGGCAAGGCAATGGCTGCAAAGCTGCCATGGCATTTACTTTGCTCCTCTGCTCAGCACTGGGTGGCTTTTGTCAGGCAGACCCTCCCCACGCTCGTGAGCTGTGTTCCCTTGCAGGGGGAATGTGCCGGAGACGTGAGATCTGCTCCTGGGGCCCAGAAGTAGCACTGGAAAGTTGTGCTCCCACCATAAGTGTAGCAGCTCCTTTTCAGCCAGAGCTGCTCACCTTGCTGCTGCAGTGCTCCATCTCCTGGGTCGGGACACCTGCTTTGTAGCTGGCTTGGTCGTGGCTCCGGCACCCTGTCCTGGTGAGCTGCACAGTGTGCTCCTGCGCATGGTGTGGGGCGGGCTCTGCGATGGGCTACTCCAGGGTGCAGATAATTGTGTTACCCTATCTGCAGAATCACAGGGTGGTAAGGAACCAGTGTTTTCCCGAAGTATCCAGCTGATCCGGTGCCCTATGTCACAGTCGGCTCTCCAGGGCTGTCGCCATATGGCTGTAGGGCTGGTGGGTGACAGCAGCAGGAGCTGAGAGCAGAGTTCAAGAGGGTGGGCTTGGGCAAGCTGTTGATTGATCGCCTGTGGATGCTCGCGGAGCCCTGGCTGCAGTTATTGCCTTCCCAAACTGACACAGTGTGGAAGATGCTGCTGTAGTAGGTGGGGGGGGGACAGAAGGTGGGCTGGTCCGTGTGGAGCAGCTTGGTGAACTGCTGCTAGAATGGAAAGCACAGCTGGGTTTGAGTGAGGCTGGGGAGCTGCTACTTCGCTGTTTCCTGGTGGTGTGATCCTGACCTGCTCCGTCCGCCCCAACCACATCCCCCTGCAGCTTGGTACTGCTGGCAGGCCCGGGTTCAGGATGCCAGCCTGTCCGAGTTCCTGGCTTGCTCTGTTAGAGCAGCAGCGTGCTGGGGTTGTGGGGTGGTAACTGGGACAGATGGGCAAGTAACGCTTGTACGGTGCTGTGGCCATGACTGTTATCTCTGGATTTCCCCTTTCGTGAGCTGGAGTCAGATCTCTGAGGTTACAGATGCAGCTGGGTTTGCCCCTGATTTGGGAAGGAGGAGCCTTGGAGACTGGAAATTGGGTTTGATCAAGGACATAGGAGATGCGTTGCTCGTTTGCAAGAGGAAGTGGGGCTTGATGTGCCGCAGATGGTCCTCGCTGCTGTGTCCCGGTGCTCCTCCTGTCCATGCATGTTCTCTTTTGAAGCCAGTTGTCTCTGTTTTACTAACAAGTTAAATAGGAAGTAGGGAGGAACGAGCTTCTGCTGTGGAGCTTGGTGCTTGTGGAACTGACTGTGGCATTGCTTGGGTAATGGAAGAGGTAAGGCATTTCCCAGAAAATTTCCCAAAATCTCAACTGATTTTGAATTATTTTGTTAATTTTTAAGGTTGAGACTCTAGTCTTGGCGTGGAAGAGGTTTTCCCGCCCCTCTGCTGAGTCAGTGGTTTGTCACAGTGTGGCTGAGAGCCCTTTGTGGACACCCCCTGCTTCCCAGGGGAAGGTGGGTCAGAGGAGTAATTCCAGCGGTCCCACCACTCCAGATCTGTGGGCCGTGTGCCTGGTTTCACTGTGTCAGGAAGCAGCACAGCCAGGGAGAGAAGGGAGGACGGACAAGACAGAGGTGACAGCCTGAGGCAGTTGTCGCTTGCTCCTGCCTGAGGTAACTCGGGGCTGTTGGCTTCAGCTCCGTGCCGGGACGCGGTGCCCGCTGGCCGCAGCGCGGGTGCTGGCAGAGGGCAGGATGCTGCCGGTGCCCTGGTTACGGGGCAGCATCCTGCACCCCTGTGCTGCCTGCTGGCCAGGGCTGCAGAGCCCATGGTCCATGCCAGGCTGAGGAGGGGCTGGCTGCGGTGACGCTTTCCCCTGTGCTGTGGCTCGCACGGGCTCAGGCCTGCAGAGGCTCCCAGCCTCTTGCTGCACAGCTGCCTGCAGAAGACATTGCCCACGGCCGTGCCACGCTGGGGAAAGGGAAAGCTGCCCATAGAGGGGGGTTGCTTTTGAGGAAGCTCTTGCCCTCCTGCTGAGGATGGAGTTTGGCCTTGCTTTTAGCTTGGATGCTTCACCACAATCATGTTTTGTGCTTTTGTTCTTTTTATTTTATTTTTTTTTTTAATTGCAATGTTCTGAGTGGTCAGACCTGTATGTGCTCCTGTGAACCCTGCTCTGCTCCGCAGCTGGCAAGGGCTGGCACCCAGCCACTGGCACAGCCGGAGGGAGCTTCGGCTGCTTTCGGAAGGGCTGGGGGAGGCCATCGGACCCACAGGCAGGGCTGGGGGAGTGCTCCCCATCTCACCCCTGCTCCTCGAGTCGAGAAGTCCCAGGCCCCTACAGCTGGGGCTGCTTGCCAAGGGCCTCTGTGTCAGCCCACCTTACAGCTGTGGGTGGTTACAGTGGGTACAGAGCTCTGGCAGGGGTCAGGAGCGGAGATGGAAGGTGTGTTTCAGAGGAGGCTTCATTGCTTTGCCATACTCATTTTGGGGAAAAAAAAATAATATGATTCTGCTGCTCCGTTTGCCTGTCTGTCCCTCTTCCTGCTGCCCCCCTCACACCCCCATGGCGGTTTGTCACTGTAGCCCCTGGGGTCCCTCAAGTTTTGGCAACCGCTCGTCTTGCTCGGGACCGGTCAACTGTACTGTAACAAAATGATGCGTTAACCTCAGTATCCTGCTACGTGTCCATACGCGTTCCGCATGGCGGTGCAGAGGGGGCCTTCTAGCTGTTAATGCCTTTCCAGTTATTTTATCAAAAGGAGAAGGAAGAAAAGGAAAAAAAAAAAAAAAAAAAGGAAAACTGTAAATGTAGCAAGCTGTGTTTGCAATGCTTCTTTTCTCCTGTCTCCTCTGAGACTGGTTATGTCACTTTGTCGCTGTTTTGAAATGGATGCTAGGCTGGTCTTAAGAGAGGGTTGCTACGCTTGATATTAATGCCTCACTGACTCTTTGTTGGGTTTTGTTTTGGTTTTTTAGTTTCCAGTAGAGGTAATAGATGAATGACTTTTTTTTTTTTTTAAAAGAAAGAAAGAAAATGTTCATCCTGGTGGCTTGGAGCAGGTGGCTGGAGGGCAGCATTTCAATGAGTAGTTTACAGTTTCACTTTCTGCAGACACTTGAACATAGGACCGACGTATCTGTGACAAGCACATCCCTTGGTGGGAAGCTCGGGAGGAGCAGGAGCGTGCTGGGCACTGGCTGGCCCCCGGGGCGTGCTCGGGCCAACCCCCTGGGCCCTGCAACGGCCCCTGCGCCTCGCTCTCGTGCCAGTGGTGCCGCTCGTGGAAGGAGGTTCTTGGCACCTCTGGGTCCCTTGAGCCTCCCTGGTGCAGCCCTGCTCCTCTTCCTCCTCTTCCAGCCTGTCCTAATCCCATTGGGGTCAGAAACTTTTGGATCTGCGGCTCAAGCCCCCGCTGAGCTGCACCCCGGTGAGGGTGGCCCTCTGCTCGCTCACCTGGAGCAAAAGGGGAGATGGTTCAATGTGCTGGCCCTTCTCAAACCCTGTGTGTCCCAACCTCAGCCTTCCGTTTCCCAAAACTAGAAAGTGTGTGCAACCCTCTTCAGCTGCATTTATTGTAGAGACAAACTTAAAATGACTTATCACAGACCGTGTATCACTTGGGAGGAAGATCTTGTTAATATGGCCCGCTGTACATGATCCATCTTCTGTCCATAGTACATAATTGTTGACCCATGTGCTAGGATCATCATCATTTAAAAAAGGAAAAGAGAAAAATGTAAAATACTTGAATGAGAGCTTGTATTATAACATTAATATTATTCAGAGTATCTGCTTTCTAGGCTGATGTGATTCATTATTCTAGTAATGCTTTAGTCCTTTGTAATTTGTGGTAATTATGCTTTTTCCTTTTTAATACAAAAAAAAAATGTATAAAAATAAAAACTTCAAAAGACAATGCCGCCTGGGTTTTCTGTTCTGCTGGCATGCCCTCCCCGAGGGGCGGTGGGTGGATGAGTGGGCTGGGGTCATCCCTAGGGACTGGAGGAAGCTGGGGGAAGAGAGTTGGCTTCCACAGTGGAGCTGGACTGGCAGCAGGTAAGTGCAGCGCTGGTCAGCCCTGCACGTCCTCTCTCCGGAGGGTTTGCGTAGGACGTGGCTCTAGCAGTGGTGAGATGCAAGTGTCGCCTTTGTCCTGGCTCCCCAGGCAGGATTGAGACGTAAAGAGATCCTGGAGAAAATTTGCAGTGTGTCTCAAGATTGGTTGTGTAGGTACTGATGGATGTGCATAATGGTACAGATGCTTTTGCTTGGGCCCTCACTTGGAGGGGTTCACTGATCTCCACACAGCTCAAGACAGTGGGGACTCGAGGAAAGCCTCTTTCCTTAGTTTTTCATTGTACTGAGTTGTGGTTTGTGCCTCCTTTTGGTGCGTGGGGAATGAGGTGAGGCTCCGTAGGAGGAGGTGACATACCAGGGCTTCCACCATGGAGCACATCAGCTCCCCGCCCTGCTCCCCTGTCCTGTGAAGGGGACACTGGCTTCATGTTTGCAGATAGCAAATGAGATGAGGCTGTGACAGACCTTAACTCAGACCTGTACTGACCTCTTGTGTGGAAAAAAAAAATGCTTGGGGGAAGTCAGGCCTCAGTTGTGTGGGTGGGGGAGAGTGTTTAAAGCTGCAGCCCCCACTGACTTTCCATGGGCTTGCATCCCATATCCCAGGTGTTCTGAGTCTCAGAAATAATAGTGGGTTTAAGCCTATCCCATGTAGTTAGTGATCTTGCTGGTGCTTCTATAGAATGCTGCTGAAAGAGGCCAAAGCATGGCCTGTGAGAACTGAAGCATTAAAACCTCAATAATGAGAACTCCCCAGGAACTTCTCAAAGCCCAGAACACATCTGGCTTATGTGCAGGCAGCTGGAACCAAGGAACAGTGCAAGTAACTAAGGAAAAAAAGCCCTCTAAACTTCATTTAAAAATAGCTTTCTAGAACTCTATTTTTTTGCCTTGTGCCTTAGGTAGAAAATAACAGGCAGCAACAGTGCAGTCATTTCAAGTTCAGCTTCGTGTTTTGTTACATGCAAACAACAACTTGTTTCCCAATTAAAATACTATTTGGCATAAATCATTGTCTCTCGTTCTGCTAGTCACTGGGCTGTGCAAAAACCGCAGGCTGCTGGGTTCACTCTGTCCTCTTGGGTGCCTCTGGGATGCTTTCTGAGAGTGGTGTGAAGCTGAGGAGGACCTTGTGTCTCTCGTAGGCTTTGGTTTGTTTGAACACTGCATCCGTTCCATGCAGATAATCCAGCACTCCCAGGACACCGTAGCACTGATTGAACCTAGAAGCCACACAGAGAATAACCACCACTGGACATTACTGAGGTTACCTCACCTTTCCTATTTCTATCTACTTTTAGAACCCTGATAAGCTATCTATGCTGCTGTACCCATCTCCCTTGCAGCTCTAACAAAGCCTGGGCAAAACTTCTCCAGGAACTTCCCTCTGTGGCACTGTTGTTACTGCAGGAGCAGCTGGACAGCTACAGTGCTGTGTGTGTGCTCCCGAGACCTGGCTGCCTTGGGCCATGGAGCTGCTGTGCTTCCCGCACTGGGACACCAGCAGAGCTCTTCCACCCTGAAACCATCTCAGCTCTGCAGGTCTCCTGGTGTGAGCTGGGCTTTGGAGGAAATGACTGATAACCTGCACTGGGGTTTGGGTGTTGCCCAGCATTTTGGTGGCAATAGAACTGCCACGCTGGCTGTTCTTACAGGAGGGGAAAACTGGTCAAGGGAGCATGTGTATGAATTTAGGGAACATCTGGGAGATGGGAACATTTCTTCCACTACTGTGGTATGTGCCCTGAACAACCTGCTGAAACTCTGTGCTCTCCAGTGTAGGAGGAGGCTGAGAGTCTCTGCCAGGAATGGTTAATTAACAATTGTTTGGGCAGGGTGATACATGATCAGTGTTACTAACCCCAGTGCATGGGAGAGGGGCAGACAGAGACACTTCCTGCAAATTCATTTCAGCTGCATGACTTGTCCTTGCTTTCTCTGTCTTTGTCCTAGATTATGGGCAGTGTCTTCTAAACTTCTAGGAAGAGCCGTGTCTGTGACCCTGTGCTTGTGCTGGGGATGCTACAGGTGATACCTGCTGCTTCAGACACTGGTGCTTTCCTCCCATGTAATCCTGGGAAGCTTGAAGCACCCAGTCTCAGCTGCAGTGTTTGTGCTTTGGAGAAAGTTTCCACATCAGCTGATGGAGGAGAGTGGATGTCGGTGAGGTGCCTGGCAACTGTGTGGGCAGTGGGCTGAAGCCTTCTGAAATCCCAATCTCGGATTGCTTTAAGGACAGACAGCATCCAGCCTGCTATCGGCTGAACTGGATGGATCCGCTTCTCTGCTTGTACGTGAGTTATGCAAACCCACCTGACTCTCAGAAGGGATCTTTGCCCATCAGCAGTGCCAGGGCATGGGCAGGATGGGGAGGGGAAGGGGAAGCTGAGCCGTGCTCAGACGTACTTGAGGTGGTGGAAGTCGTGGAACTCTGGCGACGGTAGGAAGGGCAGGTGGTAGCCGCAGTGTGAAATGCTGGTTGTGATGAGAGCAAGTGAGAACCACGCTGAAATTGAAACGATGTGAGACCCCATGATCATTGGGCCAGTCATGACAGGCAAGGTGTTGGAGATCTAGAAATGAGAAGCAAACTCTACTTCATTAATTGGTCCACAACAAACAGACTTTCCCTAGCAGGTGAATTGTTTCACCTGGGTGATCCATAGCACTGGTTTTGTGCAAACAGCTTAAAGAGGAAGAGCTCTCTGCAAACACCTTACTAAAAGTACATAATCATTAAAGAAATCATTTACTCTGAGCTGAGTTTTATGCACTGCAAAACATAGTCATAGCCCAAGCTCCCTAAGCGTGTAGTAGAAGTCAGACATGGCATCAAACCAGAGATGTGAGGACAGCATGACCCCAGTAAATCACCTTGGAGTCAGAGGTCTGAATTTCAGCTTCACCTTGGAATGATGCTGAAGCTGCTCTTGGGAAACCTAGTTGTAAAAGGGCATGGCCTGGAGACACGTGCAGTCAGGGCATCAGTGTGATGATCCTGGCTGGAAAACTTGTGTCCTACCAGTGGTACAAATGGCTGTCACTGCCCAGACCAAGCTTACTGCACCAGCTATGCTTAGCTGGACTCCTGAATATAAAAAAATCATTCTGCTGCCCAAAGGCTGTGAGGGAGACTCACAGAGCTGGTGCTGCAGCCTGGGACTATTGCTAGCAGGAGATAGTATGTGTAAATGGAATCTTCTGAAGGTGGAATGTGTTTCCACAAGAAGTCACAGCTGGAGCAGTGCTGGGAGACACTCCTGCAAACACTGATCCCAGCCACCAGCATGAAAATCATGACAATTCTGAGTCCATGCAGTAACCCAGACTCTGTAAGTGTCACATCTCATGGTGAAAGCACTGTCTGTGCTCCCCCAGCCCAACCTGTGCTCAAGGCAGCACTGTTTAGTCAGATCCTTATCTGTGCCTGGATCTGTCCTCTTAAAGCTAGCGGAGTCCAGCATAAGCAGGTACTGCAACCCTTCTACAGCCAAGCTTCTTGGCAATACAGCTTAGTGTCCTCTTCCTAAGAAAGAAGACTACGAGCGCATTTGCTTTTCTTCTCTCACCACTCCTCTTCGTCCCATGGAAATCACGCTCCATGCAGAAACTGGAGAGTGACCACGGCAGAGTTCACTTACTATGTGTTCTAGTGGGTGAGCATAAATGGAGACCACGCCAATGGGGGCTGTCCATTCGTGGTGCTTCTTGTGAACGTGCTTATACAGGAGTGGGAGGTGAACAAGCCTAAGCAGAGAAAACAGGGAGAGGCAGGTATTGAACTCTGCAAGAAAGGAACATACAAAGTAATATAACATGGAATTTCTGCTGGGGACTTCCTCCTGTCCTCAATTTAACATAAAGATTTCAGAGGAGCTGGAAATAAGAGTGTAGGGCTCCTGGCTTCTCTCTCTCTCTCCTCCTTTAGCACTGAGCCATCACTCAATTGATGTGTCCACTGGCTGATGTTAAATGTAAATCCAGATAAATCCCATAAATCAAAGTCCCTAAGTGACTTATTTGCTCAAACGTGGGAGTACTACTTAGAGGAAGACTCACTTTATATTTTGACTGGTTTGGCTCTTCCTACTGGCAACTATTAAAGCCAGAATTTTTAAGTTCTGTGGGTTCTTTGTAAGAAATGGCTTTTTATATTTTTCTTGTGCATTCGTTCAAAGGGGAAATATATATATTTCTGAGAATGCTGCTCTTGCTTCTGTACGGTCTTTTGCAGCTTTTTTTCTTCCTTGCTTTATTTTTTCCTGTAATGTTGGTGATGGTGCTTAGAAAGCCTGCAGTGTCAGAAGCCAGGCCCTCTTTCATAGGTGCCATACAAGTGAATAGGTGATTAGTCACTGACCTCTTGAGATTTTTTTCTTTCAGGATAGTCACTCTTGTTCTTCTCTTTTCAAAGAACATAGGGTTACAGGTTTTGTGTAAAGCTACCTGATTTGTTTCTTCCTTCGTTTCTAAGCTGCTCCACCTTTGTAATTTTACCCACTTTTGCTTACTGTAGTTATTGGAAGCACCAAAGCCTCATCTTGTAAGGGTGGATTTCAGGACCTGTAAGTCTTCCCTTGTAAATACAAAATTGGTGGAAGAGCAGGGACTAGGACTATTGCTGTTGCAGGAGATCAGTATAAGCTTAAAGGCACGGAGGAAAATCCTAGAGTCTATTCCTGTGCTCATCTCACCTGTGTGTATAATAGAAGAGAATTTCCTCTACTAAGGTAAAGATGCTTAGCTCCACAAGAAACCACTGGAAGGTGGGTAATTCCTTACTGAAGGTGTTGCCCCACCATTTCATGATGTAGAACATAGGCACAAGCATGGGAAAGGAGACAAATAACTGATTAGACAGCGCTGTGTAGATGGCTTGGCGCAATTTCTTTGTGTCCACCTGCAAAAAAGAAGTCAAGTCTTGAAGCTGAGTCAGAAGCAATGCAGCTTGGGTTGGAAGAATAAAGAGCTTTAAGATTTATAGGCAGCTTCCATAATAGTTTAGGGATTAACTTTTTAACAGGCAGTCAATCCAGATCTGATCAGTAGCCTAATTACAAGGGCTGCCTTACTCTCTGCAGTGCATACACAAGACTCGGCTTGATTCTCCTTGAATCCTACCTGGTTGCAAGAGAAAAGTATAACAGGTTCTTCTCCCTGCTCCTAGCCTAAGAGACTGCAGGAAGTGTTTAGCCAGCAGAAGAGGCAGAGTGAGGAATACTTACAGGGTCATTCTTGCCCAGCTGAATGCGATAGCGAGTAATGAAAGTCGGCTTTCCTGTTACATCAGCTACCATAAGGATTCCATTGAAGCACCAGAAAGCAAGGCTGGGCACCAGTGCAGCCCCTGTGGCATGAGTAAAGGGCAGAGATGTGTGAATAAAATGAGAGCTATGGCTACATCAGAAACAAAATACAGTGGCATAGTATCCAGAGGAATTTGCTGAGATCCAGATGTGCAAGGTGTGTATCCCCTGCCCTGAGATGCTTTAAAATGGAATATGGGTAAGTTCTGACATCCAGGTAAGACCTAGGCAGTGGGGAGGCGGTTGGAGTAGATAAATGTCTCATAGGTTGAAACTTGCTACAACTGAGCTAAGAAAGGGCTTTTCTGGGTGGCTGGTGGGTTTCTGTCATGGGTGGTTTCTAAACACAAGTAGAATAAGGTTGAGTTGATCCCTGGGACCTTATCAGGTCCCTATCAGGCCTGTTCACCAGCTGTTAAACACAGAGAAGGATTTTACAGGTGCTACAGCAAGAGTAAAATTCACTGATTTTACTTTAATTTTCAGTAATTAGTTCTACTGAGTCATTCCGTTCTCACAGAAGCAAAGTGTCTTCACAGGGAAGCCATTTCAGCAGCAGCAAAAAGATCAAATTTTGAATCTGTCTAGGGTGTTAGTTCTAATAGTGAGCCAGTCCAAAGGCAGCATGGTTGCGCTACATCAGCTGTGGCTTGCAGTGAGGGGATTAGTGAGTTTGGGAAGGGATGGCTATGTCCCCCTTTCAGATGTAATGCATGGATGGTTCCTCCTACAGCAGAGAGTTGTTAAAACTCACCAAGGAGGAAGATTGTCCACTCATTTCCCTCAAAATGGTCATAGAATTTAAGCCATGTTGTTTGCCAGAAATGGCCTGAAGTGTCCCAGGCATTCTGCATGTACCTGTGGGAATAAGTGTTCTTGATTGCCCATCTTTTCATCATCCACTTTCCCCCTCTCCACAGAAAAGTTTTTCCTCAAGCACCTTGGTTTGAACAATCTTACCAAGAAACAGAGTTCACTAAGGCAGTGAATATGAGCAGGCATGTACCAAGGACGTAGGCAGTGATCTTTATGGCATCCCAGAGCTTCTCTTCCTGTGAGCAAGCAACAAGAGTAAGCATGTGCTGCTGTGTCCTATTCTAGCATTTTTTTGTATTTGAAATGCAGGAGGTGAAGGCAACCCTAGGATGGCCCGTTTTGTTTCTTTACAAACTAAAGAACACAATAACAAAGCTGTTATGGGATATTGTGTGTAATTGGGAAGGGGAATACACATGCATGCATCTGCCATGCTTATAGAGACCTGAAGAGCCACTGACATGGGATTTCTCTGGAATAACCAAAGGGAGAGAAAGGACCACTGATTTTTCCCTCTTTGTTTTCATTTGGCACACTTCTCAGTACCTGGAGGACTATAACATTAGTGGTTTCTGGATAACTCAAAGCAGTAGGAAAGGAAGACCTGTATCTCCTCATGCCATCATGACAATAGCTCCAGCACAGTTTCCAAACTCTGATCCATGGATCACTTGAGATCTTGCCCTGAAAGGGCTTCTAGGAGTTGGCAAATTCCTTAAGTACACAACAGGGTTGCTGCCTGCAAGGTAAAGAGACTGATGGGGCACATCAGTTGGGAAACGTAGTGTTTAGCAGGATAGCTTTGAGCACTGGGCCCAGTTGCATGGCACAGCTCCTAGTTATGTGGGACTGTTGTGGTCTCTTGCCATGCAAGCAAAGATAACAGGCCCTTCATCACTTGGTGCTGTAGATGCAGGCTCCTGGAAGGGAAAAATGTACTGGGAAAATGTCACTGTAGTAACAAGAGATGAGCTCCTAGTTGTACTGAAGTGATCAGAGTGTGGATGTGTCTGTCACTTCTCTTAGAAGATGATTCAACACATCCAGCCTTCCAAAGCAACTGCATCATTAATGCTTCTTTTAAAAGATGACCTGGAGCCTTTACCTGTTTCTGCTGCTCAGCCATGGTGGAATATCCAGAGTCTCTTTTCATCTGAAATAAGAGGTGATCTAAGTAAGTGAACCTTGTACAGCTGCAGTATGGAAGAATACACTGCTGGCAACAGCAAATCCCCCCCAACTTTGAGTTCAGTTGCAAAACTTAAGTATTTACTCTCTGTGCTCTGTCCTGTCCTGCTCCCTCCTTCATGTTGACAGCAGAGCAAAGCTGAGCTCTTGAGAACTGTTCTCAGAAGAAGAGCTGAGCTCTTATTTCCTGATGAGTTAGTATTGACTCACAAGATTAATAGGGATGCATGGGTAACGAAGAAAAATGGGAGAACAACCCAAACCAAAGCTTTTGATCATGCCACCGGTGTGTTGTGGCACAGCTGCCTCTCTTGATCTGGCCTAGGAAGACATTGTGCTCAGTAGGAACTCCAGCCCTTCACAGATCGCAAGGAATTGATGCTTTGGCACATGCGCTCCTCCACAATGACAACGTGCTGTTAAACAAATCCAACTACAACAACATCAGTTTGTGCCATGAAGAATTAATTCAGCAGGCCCCCCCGAACAGCCTTCACTCGTGTGGCAGAGGAATTGTAAGTTACATCTTAAGAACATGGTAAGTGAGAAAATAATCTTTGCTTCAAGTCCTGCTATGGACAATTTGAGGATTTAAAGTTCTAAATGGTCAGGTGGCCACTTTGTAATAAATCTCCCTGCATATGGCTTTGGCTGGACCTTTTGTTGCCAGTCTTGGTAAAATAAAAAAAATCAAACCCCAGATTTAAGTAGCTGCTGGGACTTTCACTGCTCTCCATGGGCATGGGACAATCTCTGTTTTTCAGGACATAATGTATCTGTCCCAGGGATTATTGTGTAGTTGGTTTTATATTGCTGCACTCTTAACATAAACTATAATTAGCAAAAGCTAACAAAACATTCCTTAAGGTTTTCTTGGTTTCACCTGGTCTTTAAGAACAAACACATGAATTAGAAAAATATGAAGGCCAGATTACTGAGGATTGCAGAATTTAATCCATTTTGTTTTTCCAACACAGAGGAATATTGAAGCACAGGCTGTGTTACCTGAAAGGTAAAGCCCACAGAAGGTAGAAAGGCACCTGTCTAAGGCACCAAAGAAAAAAACAAAAAACAAACAGTTGAAAAAGTATTCATTAGAAAAATTATATTCTATTACCTTTAGGATGCTAGGAAGCCTCTTGGGAGTACCCCTCTTGCAGTTTCAGAAAGGAGGAACAACCTGCCAAAAAGAAGTCCCCTTCTTAGCCAGGAGATAGCACTTCAGCTTTGAAATTGTAGCTTTATGGGTACACTCTTAAAAATGCAACTCTGTTTATTTACAGGGGTTTCCAGCTCTGTTTTCCTACGTTACATGTTAGTATGCAGGTCAAGGGGCATGAGACAGAAAAATTCTTCCTGCTTGGGTTCCTGTTTACTCACAGACAGAAAAGAACAACGTCAGTTCACCAAACTACATACTTCAGTGGAAGAAATGGATGTTAAATGGTTCTGAGAAGAAAACAGATCAGGCAAAAAGTGACTTGAAACTTGAAACCACAAGCCCAAACTCCCAACCCAGAATTTCAACACTAGGCTTGTAACATATTCCTACAGGAAATGCTAACTTTTGGTAGCAGCCTTAAAGGAAAAAAAAAAAAAAATCAAGTTAATTTTGTCTCCCTTGGCCAAAAGAAAGTAGTGTGAGAGGTGCCCTAAGGTGCTATTACTTAAAATGAGGATGTATTATTAAAGTCACAATGTCCTAGGATCTTGATCTCCTTGCTATTAGACTTTGTGAGCTACTAGAGCCAGTCTATGAGATCTTGTGTATGTTTGGCTATTTTTCCCCTGATGTGTCAAGTTTTCTAACCACAACCCCATTGAAAAAAATATAGTTAAACATATCTGATGAAGAATACCTATAAGTAGCTATTGCAAATAAACTGCTAGCCCGAGTAGAACGGCGTAAATAACTTGCTACAGGACAAATTGATGTTATCTGCATTTCCAAAAGATCTCCTGATCACAGTGATGCATGTTTTGTTATGTAATCTGCACTATTTGTCTATCTTGTCACACAGGTCCTCTGAGTACAGGCGTGACCACTGTCTGCAAGAAAGCACCACTAATGATTGAAGTATGTCAAGCTTGATTAATCCATTCCTTTCTGGGGCTATGCTCCATGCCAGCTTTCTCAGCAGGTTGTTTGGAGCCTTCAGCAGTTGAATTTTGAGTATCTGTGTGGAGGGAGATTTCACAGCTTCTCTGGGAAATCTGTTCCTGTATTCGACTACCTCTGCTGTAATTTCCAACCCCCCAGTATCTAATCAGAATTTCTCTTGTTATAACTCATGTCCCTTGCCCTTTTGCTGTGCACCTCCCTGTTTCTTCTGCAACCACCAAGTAGGGATCTGAAAACAGCAGTATGAAATTATTCTGCTGAGACAATATAGTAAATATTGTTGACCATAGTTTTCTGTGGTTGAAGAAATTATTCTACTCTGATGACCTTGTAGTAGACAACATTAGATCTTAGGGAGGCAGACATAAAAGGGGTATCTCAGTTAGCTGCTTGCTGGAAGGCTGACGTTTCAGAACGGTTCCTCCATGCAGCAAGTGCTGGGTTAAACCCTGCTGAATCATTGCATGCAAAGAGCTAGAAAGCTGGGTACAGCAGAAAATAGGAGTTTGTTTTGAATTTTTAGGAGGAGGAAGAGTCTCACATTCTGTGAGTTTAGGAAAGAGTTAAAATTATAATCACATTGCTAGTAGTAGTCCTTTTAAAATAATCAAATCATGATAGAAGTCTCTTGGGCAAAGACTTTCAGTTCAAAACAGTACTGCTCTATCTCCCTCAAATCTCAGTATGTTACCTTTACTAAGTAACATTTACAAGATAAAACTTCACATTATTTACATTAAAACAAGATAAATTCTGATGGTTTTCCCCAAGATCTCATTGCCTACTCCTTTTTTTTTTTGGTACGTAACATCTCTTCTGATTCCAACTACACCAAATACCTTAAAAAAGCATTTGTGTAACCATGGCTGTCTCAGCAAACAAAAAAGCCATTCATCTGCTTGGCACCAGTCTCGTGTTGGCATGTTCTACAACCCCAAATCAACTGGTGAAGATCTCAGCTGCCTGCAGCTATTTCCAGCTATTAGCTAGAACTGGTGCTGTTTTAAAAAAAGAAATGTTCCTTTTTGGTTATTTCAAATTAGTTAACACCAAATTTGATCCAAAGCAAATTCTCAACCAGCCATTCTTTTTTTCCAGTCACTCTGTTTTTCCAGTCACTCTTGATACTAAAGGGGAAATACACACTAATCAATGAAGAATTCTAATACATTTTTTATTATTATTATTTCCATGTATTTCATCACTTGTCCAACAACTGTTCGTTAAGTCACAGATCTGTTTTCACTGAGTTTTCCACTTCAGGTACCAGAAGAGGCTAGTTTGTGTAAGTCATGTTTTAAAATGCTCAAAATAATCTGAAAAGGAAAAAACTATCAAATTTTTTTACATTTAACATTTGCATTATTATTTATGTCCCATCTCTGCTGTCCCCTTACACTTCTGTGGCCCAGACAGTGCCAGGCTGAGGTTGCTAAGTGCCTGCATCCTCTGGTACCGTACCCAGTGTTGTATTGCATCCTTCTGCCACCAGCTAAGCGATCCTGCTGCAGCTGAGGAACAGGGTCCCTCTACTGTGAGGGACTGGATGCCTGCTACAGTTTCCAGATGTTCCTTTTCCACTTCTGCTTCAGCCTTCTGATTCTGACCTTACTTCACTGGAATTAACCCTTATAGTTCATAGTGGTAAACAACAGCACTCGAGAGAGAAAAGGCTACAACTATCCATGCAAGTATAGAACCTAGAGAAAGGAAAATGTAAGGACAACTTACCTGGTCACTCTAGAAGTTGCATATCAGCCACATTATGTGGACAGACACAGGACTAGATGCTGTGTTGGGTGGATGTCCTGTTCCAAGCGCTGCACAGATCTGAAGGCAATCAGTGCCTAGAAAAGCTTACAGTCGTACTTTAAACAGCCACATGACATGGCTTAATGATTTCCTCCAAGTTTCTATCGTATCTTTTCAAGCTGCTACACCCCTGAACTCTGGCAGCCCATTCTTTGATCACTTCCTGCTGACGGTAGCCTAGGAGAGGTCCTTTGTGTCTATTCAGAGCCCAGAGTTCAACTCCTCACCTTTCACTACTGCTGTGGAAACTTTATGAGGGTTTAGGCAAAGGCACCGGGGGTGTGTTTGCAAGCAGGAGCTGGCTGTCCCCTCCCAGACAAGTCATGTGAGGCCAGTGCCATGTCACTGTTAGTACTGGCAGCGTTCCCCGCACATACACTCAGGCTGTCACTCCATTAAGTATTTGGGCTACATCTCTGCAGGTAAGGGAGCCATTAACTCTTGATGAGTTAATATCAGAATAAAAAAGCCACCTACACCTTAAAGGTAAGTAGTTTTTATAATGCACTAATTCAGGTTTCAAGCACAAAATAGCTAGTGCTAGTGCAACCAAATGTGTCAGAGGTGTAGTTGTTAAAAGTAGTAAGGGTTACCCTTACTACTGCAGTCCAGTTTTCATTGTGTTGTACTAAGTTTATAAATAACATCAGTGCTGTTGTCACCCAGTGTCCTCAGCCAGTTGCTGGTATTGGTTCCATCTGTAAGGGTACGATGCAAACAGGTTAGATTGTGCTTGGGCTCAGTTGTCTTTAAATGTGATGTTTACAGACCATGGAGTCTTTAATTATGGTATTGCAGAAAGCAAGATGTAATTTGCAGTTGCATTGAGCTGTATTATGCAAATGTGGCCCAAATCTGTACTTACCTAATATACAGTGCCCTACTATGAACTAAGTTCTGAGAACTGAGCGTGTTCCTTGCCATAACTTTGAAGATTTATTTTTCACACAAGGAAAAACAAAGAATATCAACCTCTGCCTCACAGTCAGCCTTGTGCAGCCATTCGCAGGTGAAGCAACATCTCAAGTGAGCAGCAGCCAGAGCTGCAGAAACCTGCAAGTGTGAATGATGGTGGTGCCTTCTTGTCTATACTTAGTTTCTGGTACCTACCACTACATCTGTATTTCTATCAATTAACTTTTTTTTCTGGAAGGAGAGGATTCCCAGAACTCCCCTCCTAACTTCACTGTGTTACAGTTTTCATTGACACTTTGTCTTGATGGCTCCTAACTATTCCCCAGCAGGGAAAGAGTTTGTCATTCTTATCCATTGCTACTAATTGTTATTTATCACAGACAGCGGACTCAACAGGAGGAATGCAACTCCTTCAAACTATTTGCACATGTGTAGAGGAGAAAGTGGAAATCAGCATTTCATGAGAGGAGTGCCATGTGAACGTTGTCCGGAGCCCATCTTTATTTGGACTTGAGCTTGGACTGGGAGGACAGTTCACCCAATAGCCTGAAGTAGGTGATAAGCCCATGAATTTCACAGCCCTCAGTGTTTCTTTTTAACTGCTGTTCAGCTATCTCTGAAATATTTGTACCCAATAGGAACAGACAGCTCAGCATATTAGTCATAAGGAGGTAAATATAATTTATCTTCTTCTGCAAGGCTGTTTCTAGTGCAGGTTGGCAGTAATCTAAAAGATGCTCCTGTCTGTTGCCTAGCTCATGCCCTGTGCTGGCTCAGCATCACAGACCCTGCAATGTTATTGCAATCCTAACGGAGACATGCAAGGAGCCTGAGTTCTCCTCAGCAGAAAAGCTTTTTGATCAGACACTTCATGAAATAATTTCTCTTTGTTCACTCTCCACAGTTTTTCTTATAGTCACTGTTTGTTTCACCATTTGAAAAAAAACAAAAACAAAACAACAAACATTAGAAGGAGAAATACTAGGAATACTCTTCCAGGATTGTACAAACCCACGCTAATAGTTCTTCAAACTTCGAAGAGAATTCTGAACTTGGCACACCTCACCTAATCCTTAATTCCCTGCATTCTGAATGACATTTCTAACCATCTGCCAGGGCGCCCGTGTGCCACCACCTAGCACTGTGGCTGTAGCTTTGGAAACCTGTGTGGAGCAACGGGAGGGCTAGGAAAACAGAAATGCTGCCCTTGCTGTTATGGTTCAAATGTGCTCAGCAGCAGTTGCATCTTTTAACTCTCGATTCATGTTGTAAGATTTCCCTAAGCAAGTTCTCTACCATTTGCACTGCTGTTACCAAGCTCTGAAGGAAAGGCACAACAGGGCACAATCCAGGACATGCAGCTCAAGTTGCATGTGAATGTGCAAATGTTGAGCTCAAGCCCTTTCTTCCCACCTTATGATGTAGTTGGTCTACACACAGAAGTTTTTTTACTCTGGTCTTAACAGAACAGTGTAGAGGGTGTGAGGAAAAACTTGCTTTGAAGTGCTGGACCCAGAAGCCAGCCTGGTAACTTCCAAATACGAGGACTTAGGGACTTTTTTTTAAGAGCAGGTGCTTTTTCCAGTTGTTCTTCATCTTTATTAGCCGTGTTCAAAATTAGCCATGATTGAAGAGAGCAGTTTGGATCTCCTTGAGGAAAGTATGTTTCCAGCTTTCACCACCACTGCTCCTAAACATCCTTCAACAGTTTTGGGTTTTTTTTGAAATATGTGAAAACTGTTTGAACATTACAAGTGTCATTTATCACACATGATTGTTTCCTGTGGTACATTTTTTATTAGAGTAGCAAGGCACACAGATTTTCAGCATCCTGAGAAGAATCAGTCTCCTTTTTCCCCTGGATTCAATTTACCTTCAAGTTTATGAGCAAGAAAAGTGATACATGTATTTTATCTAAATATGTTAGAAAAAAAACCCTAACCTTATGTTTACAGAGCACTGTAATCTAACCTGCTATATTTACCAGCTACAAATGAATGTTTTCTTGCACAAAATCCCAAACTCAGATGGCCATGGGAAGAGGGAGATTACTTTCTGCCAGTCTAGCATATTGCATAATATATAAATTATGCAATACAAGAGATTGCAGAGCTGAGAAGGCAAAATATTAACTATCTATCATCCAGGAAGATCAACTTTGAATCAAAATAACGTTCAATAATGAGATATCATAAGATGCTGACAGCAT
Source organism: Actenoides lindsayi (assembly GCA_025331215.1). Taxonomy (NCBI): domain Eukaryota; kingdom Metazoa; phylum Chordata; class Aves; order Coraciiformes; family Alcedinidae; genus Actenoides; species Actenoides lindsayi. Next base: position 105,289 of record WTSP01021851.1, on the reverse strand, counting down.
CAAGGTCACTTGATAAGAGAGCAGTACTTAGAAAAACCTCCTTTCTAAAAGTTACACTTCTGCTGAGGTATGAACTCTAAAGCTGAGCCACTGAACTATGTATGAAGTGGAAAAGATACCAACATTTGTTTTCCCAGATACTTGTGTCAAAATGTTAGGCAAGTAGCTGAGATTCAGTGAAAGACTCCCAACCGGCGGGCTTACAGGTAACAATTCTGCAGCAGTGGCAGAACTGCAGCATTTTACAACAGATGCAGCCCTGTCCAGATGCTGGCAGTCTAAAAGAAAGAAAATACCATCCAAACTTAATTATTAGTAGATAAGCTTCCAAATAAATTCAGTATTTGCCATCAGCATCAGCCAGCAGAGCACGTGTCGGCAGCTATGTCACACAGCAAGTTACATTATGCTCCTTTACCGGATACAAACTTCTGTTGCTGCTGTAACTTAAACAGCATTTCTGGAACAGAAATCTGCCTAAAAGTTTGTGGATGTAGCAGGTATTTAACGACTTTTAAGCTTCTTCAGGGAAAAGAAGTGCTTCCTTGAGCAATGATGTTGTTGCGCGCTAGAACGCGTGCACAGCAAATGCCAGGACAGCAGCACTTGGCCCTCACGGCCTTGGAAAATACGCCCTCGCCCAGCTCTGCCGCCCTGCGCACCCACGGCCGGGCCGCACGGCAAACGCCCGAGAGGCGGCGGGGAAGCTCCGGCCTCGCAGGAGCCCCGGGGGGTCTGACGGAGGCCGCAGCCTTGTGGCCTCTGCTCAGTCTCCCTTGAGTGAGGGGCTGCTGGAGGCCATTCAGCCAGGGCCTGGGCGGGGGAGCGGGTCGCTGGGGGTTCCGCAGGCCGCCCGGCCTCGAGTGCCCGGCCCCTCAGGGAGAGGAGGGCGCCCAACACCGCCCCCGGAGCCGCGAACCCCTGGGCCGCACTGGGGGGGGGGTCAGCCCGGGAACGCCGCCCGCCCGCGGCGCCGAGCACAGCTGCGCGCGGCGCTACGCTCCGCCCTCCCCTCCCCTAGCCCCGCCCCTCCGCCGGGGACGCGCGCGCGGCCTCCGCCGCGCAGCAACGTTGCCCCGGCCACGCGCCCCGGCCGCGTTGCCATCACTCTCGCGAGAGCAAAGCGGCACGACACCGGAAGTCCCGCCCCCTCCAAGGAGGCCGTACCGCGCTTGCGCGGAAGCGAGCGCCCCCTGCCGCCCCGGCCCCGGCTTCCGGGCAGGTACCGTTGGGGGGCGGGGAAGGCCATGGGGAGCGCCGGAGCAGACGAGTCGCGGGGGGGACTGAGGGCTAGAGCGGCCGGGCGGTCCGGCTCCCGGAGCGCGAGCGGCGGGGCCTGGCGGCGGGCGAGCAGGTGCGGGCGAGGCGGCCCCGGGCGCTGTGGCGGGACCCCCCTCTCACCCCCTCGCCACGTCCCCGGGCTGAGGGGACGGCGGCGGGGACGGGGTCTTCCTGCTTCCCCACCGCGAGGAGCCGCGTCCGGGCGGGCCCGGCCCTGCGCGGGGCTGGCGGCGGCAGGGCGAGGGGCCCAGTCCGCCCCTCGAGCTTAAGGCGGCGGGGCCTTTGTCGGCGGGCTGAGGGAGGGGGGTGGCCCCCCTGTGACGGGCCGAGCTGAGCTGAGCTGTGGCGGTTGGGTCGAGTCCCGCCGACCGCCGCGGGCAGCCCCCGGGCGCGCCGGGCCCGGCCGTGGCTGGAGCGCTCGAGCCCTGCGTGCGGAGATGCGGGGCCGCCGTGCCCGTGTTTTGGCAGGAGGTGGTGAACACGCGGTGCCGGTCCTAGTGTGACTCCGCTGGCACCGCCATTAGTGCAGGCTCAGCCACCTCGCGTCCGTGTTTCCCGAGCGACCCCGGAGAAGCTCGTGTCCGTAGGTGTAGTCTGCCAAGCGTTCTGTTGCTGGTTTTGAAAAGCTCTCGCAAGAGCCGAGTATTAAACGTGAGGATTCCCTGCTTGTACAGCTGTGCACAAAGATTCAGACCTTGTGCCAGGGAAAGGACAGGGAGAATGACTCTTTTCCTGAATGACTGGGCTGTTAATTGTGCATCCGCTCTTGTAAACCGAACGGGTTCTCTAGGTTTTCTTCTCGTTCAGTGTGTTTGCAGGAAGTGATTAATGCAAGAAAAAAGTTGATATAAACTTTAAACAGGCCGTTTGAAGCTGAAAATGGAAGCGTGACTGACACTAGCAGGACATTCATTCTTACGGGTAGCTCTTTCTTCATATAAAGATACTTATTTATTTCTTTAACACAGCAGCACACCGATAAGATCGCGCAGCTTGCAGTTCTGTGCTGTCATCTGAATTCAGCGTCAACTGTCTCGACTCTGTTCCTTGCAAGATGCCAGCAGCCCTTGCAGAGAACAGCCAGGTGATCTGTGAAGTATGGGCAAACAACCTGGAGGAGGAGATGAGGAAAATTCGAGAGATTGTTCTAAGTTACAGCTACATTGCAATGGTAAATATTTTATACTTACCTAATTACTTTAGTCATGGGATTTCTTTGGGGTAGGAGAATAAGTTGATTCTTGAGCAAGAATTTTTTACCCCATTATCCCCAGTCAAACTGAGCTAGAAGGGGTGAAAAATAAGAAAGCAGTTCAGTAGAAACTTTCCAGAATTTAATACAAGTGATGCAGAATATGGATTGAATGGAATATGAGGAGGAGAGAGACCTTAAAAGCCTGAGTTTGCTTAATATTTAGTTAGTCATAATGTAGTAGTTTGTGCAATATTAAAATGAAATGGGTCAGATGTATGATTGGGTTTAAATCTTTAGTTTTTCTACCAGTGTATTTGTCCTTTGAATGTCTTCCTCCATTTGGTAATGGAAGATGCCGTGGTGCTATAAGACAAATGCCCTGTGTGTGACAACTAGTCTGGTGGGCTGCCTCCTTTTTAACAAGGTCAGGTGTTGATTCTTAGGGAAGAAAAACAATCTGGCTGTGGGTATGACAGTGTGTTCAGAGGGTTTTATTTAAGATGACCGGAATCTGCCTCACGTGGGAAGAATCTCTTCCTGCTCTTACAAGTCTGTATCTGCTTGGCAAAAGCCAGTTAGTTACTTAAATAACTGGTTTTAGTTAGAATACTGTAGGTTATGCCAGCTTTGCTTGACATGCTAAACTTCAAGATGTGAAAAGTCTTTAATAAAAGTGTGTCATGAAAACACCTGCCCCTGCAGAGCATGTGGTATTTCAGTGTGGAATGCAGTTGTGTGAGTGAATGCTATTTTTTATGATGTCAATAGGAAATGAGCTTTCTTGCTTCTGTGCGATCTCATTGAAAGTGTCCTTATGGCCTGTGTTATTGGCCGTGCTGTAAGAGTGGGCACAAAAAGATCTTGGGCAAGGGAGAAATGTTGTCAGATACACAGCACTGGATTCTGCAGGGAAGTTTTAGCATCTGCTCTAGTCAGTAGAAGTTAATGTGACCTAGTCTGGAAGTTTGGTCTTCAGCAGAAGGAGCACTCAATCACTGTCCAAGTGAAATGTTCTTTATCTAAGAGATGGCTGCTCTGTTGCTAAGGCCTGTTCTGATTGGCAGCAGTTTTCGTTAGTGTAGGCTTTGGCTGTGCCTCAAACCTAGTGAAGGTTATTACTGTCTGGACTAGCAAATGAAGATGTTCAGTGTGCTAAATTTAACTTGTATTTAGAACACAAAAGAACACTGAATAAGTAGATAAATAAAAGTCCAGTTTAGTAGATTTAGGGAAAATGAAAGACTTAGTCCTTTGTGAGAAGGATGTTCAGGTTATGCAGTGGTGTGTGTTGGGTGGCTTTGTATGGATGGCTTTGGAATGAAACAAAAGCAAAAGAAAGGATACCTGTAATAAATGAATGGATGCAGAAATGAATAAATTGTTTAGATTGGTTGGTTGGTTTTTTTCAGTGTCTGATTTGTAGCAGTTTAAAATCTATGGATTATGGAAAAGGAGGAAAAAAGTAGCTTTTACAGAATCATTAGCAGAATGCAGTGCTGAGACCTGTAAACACAGAACAGAATAGGTGTGACCACTAACAGAGTGATAATAATGATTCTAATAAAGTAAGTGATGAAATAAGATTTCCTCTTCTCTCCTAGGACACAGAGTTTCCTGGAGTTGTTGTGAGGCCGATTGGTGAATTCCGCAGTTCCATAGATTACCAATATCAGCTCCTTCGGTGTAACGTTGACCTGCTGAAAATTATCCAGCTAGGCCTGACTTTCACAAACGAAAAAGGAGAATATCCTTCCGGCATCAACACCTGGCAGTTTAACTTCAAATTCAACCTCACGTGAGTCTCCTGAGCTAGGGAATTCCCACTTAACTCTCTTCTGCTGAAGTGATGCTTTCCTTTGGCGAGTGCAGGTTCCGTACGTTCATCATCAGTGGCTGCTGCTGAGCAATAAGAATTCAGATTCTAACACAGATGGCTGGGAACCTATTTTGGCATGACGGAAGTTTGTGGTATTTCTGGAAGCCAAAGCCATGCTAAACTCCCATCCTTAATACCCTTTCCTGTGCTAAATAGCCTGTCCCCAGTAGTAGTGTGTACCTTAAACTTTCTTTCTAGAACAATGTTATGGCCTTAAACTTTATACATTTATCTACCTATATTTTAAAATTGTTATTTATTTATACATATAATCAACTCCATCTTTTTCTGCTAAATATAAATGGATATGCTTTTTTCAGCAAAACTGAAAAATACCTCTTTACAGATCCATGCTAAAATACAAGCTGGGATAAAAAAAAAAATTAAAAAAAAATTGCTGTAATCATCACACTTGTTCGGGAGAATGAATCTTGTTAAATGGAGTGTGGCAGTTGTTCTTGTCTTCTCCATACTGCCATGTCCTGTGTTACAGTTGAAACAAGTTTCCTTATTGCTGCCCTTGTAATTATAAAGAGAAACTCAGCATAACTGCCACTAGAGCTGCTTGGCAAAGAAGAAAAGGTTTATCTGGCAAAAACACACATCTGTAGGAAATAAATCAGTATTTTTAGGAAACTGTCATTGGAAAACATTACAGACATTCACAGCTTCTTGTGCAGATGATACAGTTTTTGAACCCCAAAGCTGAAATGTTTACTTCCGCAAATTTGTGAGACTCTTAAAAGTACTGAAATCAGAGTCCAGTGGTTTTCAGTGTGCTCACTTCCTTTGACTCAATGATCCTGTTTGGCATGAATTTTGTTCTGTGTGTTGTCATGGCCTTTCCTCCCCCCTACCCTTTAAAGAAGCAAGCTGGTGCAGAAGTCAGGTTCCTGCTCAGCTCTCCACCAAGCATATCACCATTCATCCCTCTCCTCCTGCCTCAGTTAAATATTACGCAATTTTGTTTACTCCCAAAGATGGAACTGGAGATGATGATAAGGTGATATGTGCTGCAAAGTGAAAAATGTAGACAGGAATGATGCTGGGAGCTTCAGAGTTGCACATCTTCCTGTCTGGGAGAACTCCCCTTTTCTCTGAGCTCTCATCTGTGGTGTTTCCGTGCGTCACACTGAAGTGACGTTTTTCAACACCATTCATTTCTATGGAGGTAGATTCTTTGGAATTTGCACTAGCAGCAGAATTAGTAACTACTGGTGATCACAGAATAGCTTCTTATGGATGTAGGAGGCTGCAGTAGTGGTATTAATACTGATGCAGTTTGAATTTTCTAGAGAGACAAATGTGGAACCCAGGGATAATCTAATGGTCACTCCAACTTGAGAAATATGCTGTGGGGAGAATTTCTCTAAAACAAGCCTGTTTTCATAGCAGCTTGAATGCAAATCTGATTTTCACTTTTAGGGAGGACATGTACTCTCAAGATTCCATAGATCTCCTTGCCAGCTCCGGGCTGCAGTTCCAGAAGCATGAAGAAGAAGGGATAGATACCCTCCATTTTGCTGAGTTGCTTATGACATCTGGGGTCGTCCTTAGTGACAGTGTGAAATGGCTGTCCTTCCACAGGTAGGTCTGAGATGATCACTGACACGGTGAAGTGAGAAGAAACCTCTTTTGGATTGAAATCCTGTTGCTTTTGTCCATGGAGACTGACACAAGATTTTAAGGAGAAGAATTAGTAGCTCTGCCATTCTTAAAATAAGCTTAAAGATGCAAAGGCCAACTTTTAAGGACACGTGGCACTTCATTTTGTACTGGTACTTACTGTGCTCTGAATTTTGTCTGTGTGTTGCTTGCAAATCGTTCCTCTCTTACAGTCTTCTCTGGAAAAAAACTGTTAGCTAAGTTGAATTGTCATTTCCACACTTAGTAGCTTGTGTGCATTGTAAAGTAAGACTTTTGTTTCTTCTTCCTTACAACATTGATAGTGTTCTCAGCTTCCATCTTATGTTTACACAGAGGAAGAAATTGGTGTAGTTTAAGATGTCTTTCTTGTAGTATTTAAAGCAATTTCATTACCAAGCCTCTGGGCCTTGATATCATCGCAAGTGAGAGGACTCGAGGCAGGAGGAGGTGGTGGCAACAGGGTTTCCTGCTTTTCTGTATTGCCCATAGCTACAGAAACTTGTGGTGCTGGGAAGAGAACTATGTTCTTCCCAATGGCTTAGTTGTTAGCGGAGGCACCCGGAGAGCATTCAGAAGTCCTGCACTGACATAGGTGGTCAGAATGAATTCTGGCTCTGCTACAGAGGACTTTTATGAACATTAGAAAAATGTTAAAGTTTTAAAGCTACAGCATGTAAAACTCTTGGGAAAAATAAGATGCTGGTACTGACTGAGTACAGGTGTTGCCTGCTTATCTGTTTTCTGTATGTTTTTATTTTCAGTGGTTATGACTTTGGCTACATGGTGAAGTTGTTGACAGATTCCAGGCTACCAGAAGAGGAACATGAATTTTTCCATATCTTGAACCTTTTCTTCCCATCTATCTATGATGTAAAGTACTTAATGAAGAGCTGCAAAAACCTCAAGGTACATTTATCTCCCCAGCAAGTGATGGATGGGCATCAGCTCTGTAAATGTGCAGTAAGCCCAGTGACAGAACTGCTGCATGTATCAAGTCTTAAAACTGGAATGTGTATAAAAGCTGATAGTCACATATAAGCACCTGTGACTAAGATAGTATCTAATAGATACTGCCTCCCCAGTTTCAGCCTTATTAATACGTATATTATATAGGGGACATTCCCATAACCTTCCAGTTTGTGTATCAGTAATTTCAGAGGCTAATTAGAATTCAGCGTGCTTATCTTCCCTATTCAAGGTGGAGTGTTGTTTCTTACATCAGCTACTACTACATGACTTGATTAACTGGTAGACACTCAAAGGGTTCAGAGTAATTTATCTACTGAATCACAGCTGTGATTGAGGAAAGGGAGGGAAAGGTCCAGCATTTGTAACTTATGAATGTACCCACAGTCATGTCAAGTATCTGCAGCAGGAAAGCCAGGTACCTGAATTTGAGAATACTCTTTACATGTTCTTGAACAGTACTTAACCTCTGAAATCTGCAGAGGTTCATCATAGCCAGTGTTTGCCCTCACATTTTGGAGAAGCCTGGCAGTTTTGGTAAGAGACGGATCTTCCAAAACAAAATCTGTTCTGTTCTTGTTGCAGGGTGGCCTTCAAGAAGTGGCAGATCAGCTGGACTTGCAGCGAATTGGACGACAACACCAGGCAGGATCGGACTCTCTTCTCACGGGCATGGCATTCTTCAGAATGAAAGAGGTACTGCAGTAGTCTTCTTGATCACAGAATTGCTATGGTTGGAAAAGACCTTAAAGATCATAAGGTCCAACTGTTTATGGTTCTTTCTCCAGTTTCTATGTGCAGTGTGGGTTTTGTTTTGTTCTGTGATTTTCTTGAGCCTTGTGGCCATCACACTTCAAACTGTCAATAACTGGAATTGTTGGTAGTGGCATAGACTTCTCTCTTTATTCCTCTTTTATATGCTTATTTTAATTCACACAATGCATCTTAAAGGTGTCTGACTCCAGATGAGTTGTTTAATTAACATTGGGTTTAGAGGCTCAATTTAACAATACCTCTTTCTTCCTTTTTCTTTTTTTTTGTTTTAAATCTGCAGTTGTTTTTTGAGGATACAATTGATGATGCAAAGTATTGTGGGCGGCTGTACGGCCTTGGCACAGGAGTGGCTCAGAAACAAAATGAAGATGTGGACTCAGCCCAAGAGAAAATGAGCATTTTGGCCATTATCAACAACATGCAGCCGTGATGAGTGGCACCCCTCAGCAGAACACGGTTCCATATTGGCAGCTGCTGTCCTCAACCATTTTCCCTAACAGTGTCTCAAACAAAAGGCATCTACAGTATACGGCCTGCAGTTTTGCTGAAGAGCTGCATCTTCATTTGAAACCCAGAAGAGAACTGACTGAATTCCTAATGCCAGCATTTGTGGTTTGCCATCTTTTTAATACCAAGGGCAAAAGACAAAACCTACTGTGTATACATACCTCTGGTTTTTTTCCTCTTTATACTGTACAGAATCTGCAAGGAAGATTTGACGGTAGTAGAGCTAAGGGTCTGGGAATCCAGTGAAAGTGGACACAGACATGCACACAAATTTGCAAACTGTGCTTTATAAAGCTTATTTTAAAACTTCTGCATGTTGTGAGGGTGACTGCTTCACCTCATGTTTTGCTTATTTTATCTTTACATAGTCTGTGGAAATTGCTCCCTTTGATCACTGCAGAGGTTTGGGAACAGATGACATTAAAAATGATCCTTGCAGCTAAAAAATATTCAGAGATTTGCTTTAACAGTGGGAGTGGATATTACTGGAACTGATTTGATCAGCTCTCCATAGTTTCTAATTCTGTATGGTTGGTACAGGTTTGACCCATACTGAGCCTCAGCTTAGTTCTCATGGGTATTAATAAACTGTTCTGGAAGTAGCTTAAGAGGCCTAAAAGTTCACCTTTGACAGGGGATTGGACCAATACTCTGACTTAAGTTTTCTTCAACTTAACCTACAAATTTTATTCTTCTTGCAATGCAAGTAGTTCAGCAGATGGATAAATATTTGTTCCTCTTCTTCCCCCTGCTTCTTCAGACCCTAATTTTACTATATGCTTAACAACAGACAAAACAGCTCCATTTCTTTTAACCATCTGAAAAGCAGAGGATGTGAGAATAACTTGGGATTCTGACTTTTCAAAAAACGAGCTATTCTATAGGGTTTTGCTTTTTTTTTTTTTTTCATCAGCTCTGTAAGGACATTTCTTAAAAAAGCCCCATAAAACCATTTGGACATGGCAGACTTAAAATTTTAAGACTTGTCCTGCATTTTAAACAAGCTTAAACAATCCATTATTAGGATATGAAGTTTAGAGCTGTTATTTAAAATGCTTGTAAATAATACTTGGTTTTAATTTTTTAAAATAAATTTTTTTTTTTTTAAAACCAGGCCTTGTTTTGGATTTTTCCATTGAGCACTAATGTTCCCAAAGTTCAGGCTTTGGAGTCTGAATTTGAGTGATACATGCTCAAAGATGCTCAAGTTTCTTTTACTATTTATGATGTGCTACAGGGGTAGCTCTGAGTTAAATCTGCTTTTCAGATTATTGCACGGTAGCTGATGAAAGTTCAGCTTAAGAGCTCTTAGGAAGACTTGGGTTCCTTTCCTGCTCCTGTCTCAGCACAGCTGGCAGTATTGTGGAGTTTCTTTCAGTGCAGCACAGCCACTTAAAATGACAAATCTCTTTTGCTCATGTGTGCTCTGTGAAGTTTTCCTGCTCCATCTTAACTCTCGTGGTTCTCGCTTAAAGTGTAGGAGTGCTGTTCGGTTAAGCAGTAGCTCCCCCTCCTGGTTCAAGTACTTGGTACAGAATTTAACAAGTTCAAAGTTCCTTTCACCACTCTACTTTTAGTACTACCCCTGGCTTTCACTTACCGCTCTTCATGTTTTTCCGAGGCTCCACTCAGCTTGGAGCAGGAAATCTCTGAGTATCAAAGTTTGCGTTTTGCCTGGAAGAATCTGGAACAGCTCTTGATCTAAAAGTTCCATCCCTCTTTTTTCTTAAACAATCTTTACTGTATTTATAAATGTCCTAAATTCATGACATGCCCTCCACCCCATCCTCCACCCTGAGCTTTTCTGCTGCATTTGAAAACTTGCTCCTAGAAATGACTCTGTTCACTAAGGCTAATTCAGCCTTGTTCTTTTCTTGGGAAGTTAGCTTTTCAAGCAAGAGAGGCAAAGCCTTTAGCTAAGCTCTAAAACTAGTCAAAATATTGCATGTTCAAGACTCCAGAATCTAGGATTTATTCTGGCACTTCTAGAATAGCAGCTTTTCTAAAGAACTTCACAGTACCTCAGATTTACCATCACTGTAGTGCAAGGCAGTTGCTCAGCCGTGGATACTACCCCAAGCAGGGACTTTTCTTGACCCAGAGAACCCCTTATCTCTTGCTAGGCATGCTGGAAACAAATATAAAAGATCTTGTCCTCCTTTTTATATTGTACAGGTGGTTTAACAGTGCAAAGCTAAGTTATAGAACATATTTGGTTTATCTACTAAGTTTCATTTATGTAGTATGTTTAACAAAAAAGCCTCCCCAGGCATATTTTTAATCCATTTGCCCTTTATTGATACTGATTTCTATCCATCAAATTACATGCCAATTCATGGTGGCAGAAGACTTTATTTAATAAAGGAGGGAAAATAAACTCACAATACTTTTAAGAACAATACTGGCTTAAGGGTCAGTTTGCTTACAAAAACCATTTTTTATCCTGAGGGCAGCTACTGTTCCTCCTCTGCTGAAAATACAGTTGCTCAAAACTGTCTCTCTTACATGTAAATAGGAAGACCTCTCATTAGCATAACTTCCAAAACCAACAAAAATACAAAAATCCTGTATAGAGTTCAAGGCCACAGCCTACTGCTTTTCAATTTCCTAACACAATCTCCTTAGGTAGTAGTAGTTGGTGACCACAAGTGAGTCCATATATACAGGTGAATTGTTGTAGTTGTATGTAAAATAACCACACTCCTCAAAACAAGCCTTCCCTTGAAGAAAGAACAGCCTTGGCATTACGTAGCTGTAGACAGCTCAGAGAAGACAGTTTGGTCTCAAAATGTCACGTCAAGAACCTCCTGCCAGCCTTTTTGTAAATCTCAGCACTACCATGTTTCCTGAGGACATCCAGTGCCTGCTGGTGTAGGACAGGAGGGCACTGGGATCCAAGGTGGAGGAGCACAAGGCAGCACTCCAGCACGTCAGGGAAGGGGAAGACCTGCAGAAAAAGGAACACAGGTAATGTCTACTTTTTCAGTTATAATCACTCAGCATATTCAGGCAGCCAGCTCTCTAGAGACACTGCTTTATAGTAACTGGAACAGACAGTCTGAGTCAGATGTATGTTTTTTCTTTTTTTTCCAGTGTATTAGCACACATTGAACCAGGTTTGCCCCCTCTTGCACAATCACCATTATTACCTTTAGTTATATTATAGACTAGAGAATAGAGGGGATGAGACAGCCTAGGAAACACTGTTTTCAAGCATGTGATGTTTTAATTTCTATAACAGCCATTTTATACCTTATATTTCTGATTTCACTGTTTATCGAAACTGGTTTTGCTTACATAATTCTAAGTATCAAGGGAGTACTTTATAATACACAGGAGAGATTCATACAGAATATCCCATTAAGTTCTCCCATGCAGGAGCTTAACCTCCACTTTCCAATTGCATGGAGAAAGTTATGCTGATGCCACGTGTCAATTCTCTTTCAAAATTGCCCCAGGATCACAAAGTCACTGTTTCCTGCTTTCTGTACGAAAGGGATTCTGTGCTGAGGCTGCCCTTACAAAGACTTGGTCTTTTTTTCAGAACCACAACACCTCTTCTTAAAACTTACCTTTAAATTATCTGGAAATTCTGCTAGTTTCTGCTTTGCTTTTAGGAGCTGCTTTGTTAGCTCAGGGAGTGTAACTGGTTCCTTCACTTTACTGTCAAGAAAAGAGCAGGTGTCATGAGTAACTGTTTTGCTTAACTGACTGCACAGCCTCCCTCCTGTAGGGAGCACAGGAGAGAGCTGGACAAATGTTAAATGCTCTAGCTCATTTTTGCCAAAGGCCCAAGTAATTGCTCAACAGAGACAGACCTCATAGATCATGCTTGTCCTTTTCATTATCCTCCACTTTTCAAAATGCCCTGTTTATTCACCTTACAAACACACCCTGTGTATCAGGAAGTTACTCAGCTGTGGTAAGTTTATGCACATTGCAGTTCAGCCCCAGGGAAATGCAAGTGTTTTGAGCTGTATGTTGAAGTATCCCTGAGTGACAAGCTTGGGACTAGAGGCAATCTGAGCTAAACTGCTGCACAAACACACACAAAAAAGCAATGCTCTTCAATCCATTCATGTTCTGAAGCTTACCGATTCATTTGGGTGCTGTCAGAGCATGGTTTGTCTGAATCACTCTCTGAACTCTGCTGCAGGTTGCTTTCCTGGGTGCTCCCATTTGTGTTTTCCTGGAGATTGTTCCTCTGCTGCTGATGCTGATGGATCATATCTGCTAAAATCTGCTGGACCTCAGCTATATCTCTCTGGGTGTTCTGTAAAGCAGCAAACTCTTCTGAAAGAAGCACTTTGCAGGTATTCAGTTTTGACTGTCTGTCTACCAAATCAATGGAGCCAGTTCTTGAGTCACTTTGTGCCTCACACCTACAAACTTCAGTTGTGTTGCAGAGGTTTTCATCAGTCTCAACTGCAGTTTGATCAGAAGTTTCTTCAGAGGAAGATGAAACTTGACCTGAAACGTAACTCTTCTCAAGAGCTGTCTGCTCAGTAGGACACAGCACAGGATCCAAAACAGCCTTTTGCAAGACATGGGAGTCTTTGGGTGGCTTCCACCACAGGTCATACAACAGTCCGTAAGCCACAAAGCCCTCTAAACTTCTGTAAGCATCCATGCTCTTAGAATCTGTGCTGTCCAGTTTGTGTCTCAGGTTATCACAACCTAATAATGAACAAGATTACAAACAGTTTATAGAGATTTCTGAAGAAAAAGACCTGGTAAACAAATGACTATCCTGGAGACCTGAACAAGAGGCTGCTCAGATGCTGGCAGAGTGGTGCAAGAAGCAGAAGACAAAAGCAGACACCTTCAGGATCTTTATAAACACAGTAAGTAGCATAAGACTCTTATGTTCTCATTATTTACAGAAAACTTCCCTAGTCTCAAGCTGGATGTCAAGATATTCACATGATCAAGAGCAGCAAAATAAATGCACTGCATCCTGTGTAGAGAATGGAGGAAAGGGCTGGTTGGAGTGATTTTTAACTACAAGATGAACACAGCTTTCCAAGGTCCCCATCTCCCTTACAGAACAGCATTTACTCAGTTTCCTACATCACCTACATCAACTGAGACTGCTGAGTTTCCTTCTGCAGTCGGGACTTTTGATTGCCCAACAGCCCTGGCACTAGCCAAATTACATAAGTTTCCGTACACATGGGTATGTCTTGCTCCTTACAAACATTATTATGCCTAGGAGTAGTAATGGACTCTCAGCTGTGCATATGGGCAAGATGCCCCCATCTGTCAGTGCCAGGAGAGAAACATGAAGAGTCTTACCTTCAGGAAGGATGATACTGCAAATCTCTTGCATCAGAGTGAAATTACCAGCATCATAACTGCGGGTCACAGCTCCAACAATACTTTTCACTGCCTCATCCCACGTAGCAGTCTGATAGCTCAAGGCTGCAAGGGTCAGGTCATGTGAGATATGGAAAAGCACCTACAGGAAGCACCACACAGCATGATTAATAATTCTGCTGCAAAGTATTAATGACTCAGAGCTTATGGCCATTGTGGAAGAGCCCAGAAGCACATGACTTAACCAAAAGCAATTTATGTAGTGTCCTTCACAAGGGAGCACTTTTACATTGCTTGTGACTGTGAAATCAGCAGCTGTGCTTGCAGATGTCCTACTAAACAGATGAGAAGTGGGAGCACACTGAAGGTCAGTGAATCAATGCAGCCAGAGAGAGGAGCTTCAGGATCACCAGTCTATGAACAGACCTTCTGAACTCCAGGATATTTTAACAACAAGCAGCCCTGCCTCTCCCAACAGTTCAACACACTACTCTGAATAACTGCTCGGACTACTCAGCTATGCTGCTCACTCCCACCCGGTCAGCACACAGCGGTGATCTTGGTGGTCATCACTGACACTGTATGTCAGTTCTTACCCTGTGCAGAAACAGACTGGTGGCTACACAAACTGTCCCAGCTGCTCATCATCTACTTCTCCCAGACTATAATCTAATTGTGCAGCAAGGTGCAGACATCAGTCCCCTGGGAATGGCTGGCACACCCCACCCAGTGGCTGCATTTTACTGGGGATACTGCAGTAAGGCTTAGTGCAGATACAGATCTAAATCCACATACCTGCTTTGGGTGTGTGTTGCTGGTAGAAGGAGGATGCTCAATGCTGCGCAGCTGCTCCTGTGCACGTGTAGCTTGTTCAGCGGTGTCCACGCCCAGTGCAGTCTGCCACACTGCTATCACCGTGTCCAAAAAGGAGGCTTCTCTGTTCAGCTCCCAGCTGTGGTAACAGGGAGGCACAGGGCTCTTTCGGTCACAGGGATTTCTTTCACTAAGGCACTTGCAAAGCAGTTCGTTAAGGCAGAAAACAAGTCTTTGTCCCTTTAACAAGGAAAAAAAAATAAATAGAGCCCTGAGATGCTGCTAAAAGAAAACCAATCCCTTACAAACCACAGCAGGTAGACAGATTTAAGAACGCCTTGGCTGGTGGCAGCTTGTTGGTGGTAAGACTGTTTCACAACTGCTGCTACCAAAGAACAATGCTGACAACCTCAGACAGAGACTCCAAGGTCAGAGGAAACCTCAGAACAAGCTCTGCTTCTCAGTCCATGTGATGAAAACAAATTTCTGGATTAAGCCTCCAGCAGATAGATTTACAGTTAGCTCATTTGTTCCTTTAATGTAAACAGTAACTCTTTCACTTTTTTCTTCTTATGATCAGTATGACATACTCTAAAGAAAAATCACACTTTTCTCAACTACCTCTCATGTCACTAATGAGCACAGAGCCTGTGTGATTCTCCACTGCAGAGCCCCTGCCTCTGCAAAGGCACGTGCTTTTTTACAGGGTCACTGCAATAAACTTGAGGAAAACATTTTGAGGCAAACCCAGCTCAAAGGACTACCTGTGGACTATTAACAGATGGGAAGTGGTGCCAAGTGAATCAAGTTAATCCGGAGAGAGACAACGCTAAAGAAAGTGGAAAGGAAATGACCAGACTCACAAATAAAGTTTTATGTTGCTGAAGGACTTCCTGAGCTCCCACCCAGTTCCTGGATAACAGCAGGTCTTGGGCACATCTGAAAGACAAGGTTGCTGACAGCTCCTCCTCTCCAGATATCAGTGCAAGCTCAGCAGCAGTTCTAAGGGATGTCACATCCCCCTTTTTTGCCAACACCTTAACTGCATCGTAGGGTGAGGAAGCCCCCAAATAACTGAAAAGAAATTAAAGCAAATTGACTTGCTTAGTACTAGAATACCATTTTTGAATTGTATTGCAACACAACAGCATAAACGTACTAAGGTAAACCCTTATTTTCCACAGGTTCTCAGAGCTCTCATCACTTTGCCTTACCAAAGTTTACTATGGACATGTGGTGCCTGATCTGATGCACAGCTACAAAGGAAAAGTCACACAGCCTAATAGTCTGCACTGAAACCTCTGGTTGTGTGCACACCACGCATGGCTTGGATGAGAAACAGAAGTAAACAGATTCAAGAGACAAAGGTTATTATCCCCACTACATTTCTCTGGATTTCATCTGAATCCTTTTGCAAGTGTGAACATGCTCAAAAAGTGCCAGAATTCAAATCATCATCAAAAAAAGGACAGTATTCCAGCGAAAATACTTCAAGTGTTATTAGTAATTTTGGTAGTCACAAATTTGAAACACTCTCATCAGAGGAGGAGAGCCCAGCATATTAGCTAAGGCCTCAAGAAACTCAGGATCAGCTGCTGCACTGCACGTTTCCAGTGGAAAGGTTGGAAACATCACATAGTCTTTTTGTATACATCCTAATCTTAGTCATGCTAAATTAGTTTTCAGAGATTTCCAGTAACATTCATGGAAAAAGATGGGTCTACTGTAAAGGCATTTGGACTTTCTGCTCTGAACTGCCCTCTGGAGCTTGTGGAGGGACTCTAGTGAGATCAGGCTTAGAGAACACCTTAGACAAATAACGACTAGGCTGCTACAAAACCAAAAACCTTCTTAGTTTCAGACATGGAAACAATTCTATCCTCTTCCCAATAACACTCACCATTTGGCAGCCATGGAATAATGACCATCTTTCTCTAACAGAGCTGCCCAGCTAGTGTAGAGATCCTTCAGAATTGGATCTTCTGGACGCAACCTGGCCTTAGCAATTACAATTGCTTCCCTAATGCACAGAAGAAAAAACAGATAGAAAAGTTGTGTACAAAAAGTGAACCAAAATGCCAAATCTATCCCACTAGAAAACAAGACTAAAGACTAAACATAAATAATATAACAACCTGTAAAAATGGTTCACTTTCAGGAGCTCAACAGCCTCATACACTTTATGGATGGACAGGAGATGGGAGGCAGCCTTCACATACTGCTCCTGAAAACACAGCTGCTTCGCAAAGGCTTCTACTGTCCAAACCCAGGCCTGGTATCCAACTGCAAAAGAGAAGGCAATATGATTGGAGGCAAAGTTTTAAAAAAGAAAGAATTCCTGTGGGATGACATCATCACTGGTTTCTTCAAAACATACCTCTCTTCTGCCCCAGATTAGTTTCTTGTTTCTTAACCATCCTAATAGAAGTCACTGAGGCAATGAAACAGGGCAAAGCTAGGGCTAGAACATGACTGTAGGACTTCACTACTGGTAAAATAACTTAAAAGCACATTTAAACCAACAGCAATCTGGAAGGACTGCTATGCACTACAAAGAACCAACTTTTGTTCTTGGAAGGATAGGCTTGCTCCTGCAAGAAGTCACAAAGGAAACCACTCTATTTCCTGCTGTTCCAGCCTGAGAGTGCTTATGGAAACATCCACATCTTTGTCATAAATAGGTATGCTTTGTATTTGATTTTTATTATCAGGCAGTTAAAGAGGGAACTTCCTTCCGATCTGAACAGTCATGTGCTTCCAACCCAGAACAATCAGAGCAAAGCTACTCTTAGAACTAATTCCATCTGCTTATGTGTTACAAGAACCAACATACCCATGGGTGAGATTGCTACCAGCTGATCTGTTAGCTCTCCCCTCTCAGCAGCTGCCTGGAGGACACCCTTCATATCTCCTTTCCACAACATAAGCTGCTGAAAGAGCTCTGGATGCCCATTCTCCAAGTGCTGTTTTCCTGTTGGAAGCAAGCACACTCCCCATCAGCATGAGTGCAACAGCATTATTTGCCATAGTAAAATAACTCGGGAAAAGTGAGATTATTCAAGCTTAAGGTATTGCAAGTTTGTATTTGAAAGATGCAAAATCTATTTGGGAAAAATATGTCCCGTCTTCTTTTCACACAGACTTGCATTCTTAATCCTACCCTTTGATCCACAGTAAAGACGATTCAAGCATTTTTCCCCAATTTGTTTTGTCCTTGAATGTAACAGTTACAATGGACATATTCTCAAAGTGGATTCATTATTCCACTTACCTTCCACATCAATCATCTTGTGCAGAGAGGCCCTGTCTGTGAACAGCCCTAAGTGGATGCGATCCTTGAGGTCAGGAGACACATCTTCATTATTATCTAAACGACAGAAGAAAAAAGAATATTTAGGATTTGGTACAACACTAGGAACTGGGAGCTGTCAAGCCACTGTACTACTCCATTACACTCAACTGTTGGCAAATACTTATGCCTTCTACTTTCTCTCCCGTATAGCAGATTTAATGATTTGCAGATCAAGACTGGGGACTTAGTTTGATTAGAAGGACCATGTCTCTGCTCAACATTCATTCTAAATCAAACACAGCGTGTTCTTTGGCTTGCTCTAAGGAACGATACTGTGAGAATACAAACATCTCCCTCATGGCTTATTTTCTCCTGCCCATATTATACTTTTGAAGGTGAAAAAACACTTTGTACATATGCAGAGAATTCTACTCTATCTCCACAACACAGGGTCCTACTCAAAACCCATCTGGAGTGGCTGCAGAGTGCTGACATGCTGCAAGAGAAGTTAGATGAGACACCACAACTAGTCACACACTTTGATAAAGGTAAGGATTTAAAATGTTGCTTAGTGGTCGAAGTCAAGTCCTTGACACATCTTCTGAATACTTTAGAGCACCTACCCTCTTAACTATCTTAGTTTCAGACTGATACCTTTGGTTTTCAGACATGTAGCCAGCCTCAAGCAATCCTGATGCAATTCATCTTTTGACCTGTGATCCATGAATGTGCTGAAGGGTAGAATAGAACGAGGCTTCCTCTTCTTCAGAGAGGCATCAGGGGCTGAAAAATCAGACACATTTTAGTCACAGTTGCAGTTACAAGAGTCTCTTACAGCAGAACACCTCCACGTATTCCAACTCCCCCCTCCCACTCCATTACAACTGATCAATTTGCATATTCTTCTGCCCATCTTGCCTGGAATAAAACCAGCAACTCTTTTAAGGCAGTATCTAAGCTCATATTAAACAACTACTCAACTGACCTGACAAGCAAAGCAAATAAAAGAAGCAGCAACTTCAAACATTTAAGAGATTTTAAAAGCATGTTCTTCTTTCTCTGGCACTTATTTGGTGTCATGTTAGGAAGAGAACCTTCAGCCAAATAGAAGCCTAGAATGAGGAACTCAGTGTTAAAAGTCCCTGAAACATACTAACTTGGTTTCTCCTTAAGTGGATCCTTTTTCACAGGAGTGGCTTTCTGAGTCACAAAGGGCTTTGGTAAGCTGAATGAAGAATAATCATATGCAGATAAAGATGTATCCTTGGACACTGTGGAGTTAAATGATTTTAAAAAATGATAAAAAAGGAAAAATAACACATGGAAAAGCCCATAGCAGAATACCTGACATATTCACATTCTGTTACATTAGATTTGAAATAAACAGAAACCAAGCTTTGCTTTACCAAAGAACTCAATGGCTTCTTAGGGAAAGGAAATATACAAAAAACATCACAGAACTGTCAGAAAGCTAAATAATATGTCAACAGTTGCTAACGAAGATCCACAAGATTTACAAGATCTACTATAAGATCACCAGAAGGCAACACTGATCAAAAATGATGGCCAAACACAGTAACTTTGTTAGGCCAGAGTCTTGTTATTTAAGGACAATTAAACCCAAACTAGTTTAGAAAATTATGAAAGGCATCCCAGAACTGTATTTCCTTCAAATAGACTATTTCAGTAAGACTGTCTACAAAAAAATCTGCATAAAAATGCTAAACTTGGTGATGCTCTTAGGGCTAAACAGTCTGGGAAGCATTGAACTAAGATGATTTGATTATTACCAGTCATGGAGACTTTTTCAGGCAATTCTGCTTCCTGAGCTTCTTTCTCTCCTTCATGGTCTGACAGTCCATTTTCCTCTAGCAACATTTCCTTCATGCTCTCATCTCCATTCATGGTATCACTTTGATCCTGCTTGGCTGGACTCTTTTCTATAGGCTTTTTCTTCTTCTTGGTTTTGACTTTTGGTTGCATACTTCTTTTCTTCTCTAATTCTACACTCTTCTTGCCTGTAAAAGGTTGCAAAAGTTACCCTGATATCTGTAGAGATTTTTAGTATATTAACTGTCTCTCAAGATCAACACTTAGTTTTCAAATAAGAGGATTTGAATTCAGCATAAGAACTAATCATACAATTTCAACATGGCAAACCTTTATTTCCCAACTTCATCTTCAGAAAAGAATCTTCTGTTTCAATATACTTACCCTGGGGAGGCCTTGTATGCTCCTGCTTTGAGATGTGCCATTTGTGAACTGAAAAATCATCTGCTCCCGTGTAAACAGAATCTGAATCCACTGGTGACCACTGGACACTCAGTAGTCGGCCCTGGTGCCCTCGGTAGTTGCAGACTGGCTCTTCCTTCATAACATCCCATACCTTACAAACAAGAAAGAAATCTAGTTACTCAGAAAGTCCCATCTTCCCCTAATACTCTGCATTTTCTCTTCAGTGATTTGCACTTGTATGAACTTTTAGGGTGTTCGCACAAGTATTTCAAATACTGACATGCACAGGGAGAAAAGTCAGGGCTTTGTTTGCATTCATACATTTGCATAACATCTCTCTTTTTTAAGGATCCAAAAATGCCAATACAAAAAACAATAACAAGTGAATTTAAAAAACAATTTGCAAGCCACAAAAACATGTGGATACCTGCATATCAGGTATCCAGAATCAGGAGAAGGTTACTAAGGATGAATCTGCAGTATTTAACAGCTCATTTCATAGAAGAAGCTTTGCTGTTTAGTCAGCTTGGTTCTAAAACGCTGTAGAATGGATGACTTGAAACTAAAAGAAATACACTTTTGAGTGGTTGTGGAGCAATACCTGTGCAGTGCCATCATAGCAAGCAGACACCAGCCTTCCTTCGTGGTGGGGGCTCCAGGAAAGGCTTGTGATTTTTGCTGTGTGCCCAGCCAGAGTTCGAAAAGGCTCTGTTATTGTCAAAGGACTTTCTGAAGGGCTCTCTGAAAGAAAAAAGGGATTTAAATATGGCAAGAAAGACAAACCCAGAGTAAACCAAAACAAGATGTCAAGACTTGGAATATAATCTGCACATTGTTACCTACGACGTTCTTCAGGTTATGCACATAAATAGTGGCATTGATTGAGCCTGAAGCTATCAAGTAACTCAGCTCTGGCTGGCTCCCGTGCTCGTGATGCCAACGAATAGCATTAATCAGTTTATGATGCTGCTGGATAGTGCAGAGCAACTTCAAGTTTGGTGCCTGAAATATTTCAATGGAGCTGAAATGTAAGAACAACAGTGTTCAGAATTCCACTAGTCAGCAAAAATAGGATTTTTTTTGTTACTCTGCATGAGCAGAGTAACAGAACATGAAGTAGTTAACTAAAGAAGATTTTCTTTTCTGGATTCAACTCAATCCCTCATTTAGTTCATTAGCAAAGTGCATTTCAACCATGACTGGATCCTTAAAAAAAAAATTTAACATCATGATGTGGATGATCCATGCCAAGAGCAGCCAATCCAAATAACAGCAAGGATTTTACCACAATTCAAATACACTGAAAGTGAAAGAACTGAGACAACCTAGGGAAACAAAAAGTGCTTTTGCTTCACTACAGTGGTTCTAGTCAGGATCAGCTCATAAACAGCCTTAACCTACAAGAGAAACATACCCATCTTCATTGCCAAGAGCCAAGAGTTTGCCATCTGGTTTCCAGCTGATCTCTGTACGTCCAGGCAGTTTGTGCTGTAGAAAAAAAAAGACACAACTATTACCAAAATCTCTTAAACGTCTCTTGCATACATTCAACAGAGCATGACTAGCAAGTGGACAGAGTGGCAATTAGTCTACAAAATGAAAGTCACAAAAGGGTCCATTGCATTTTGTAGCAATGAACTGATGCAAGCAGCAGTGATTATTTTTATCAGTTCAGTGAACTATCTCAAAGGAAGTTTGTCTGGATCTGAATAGGACCCTGATGCTCGATCTTGTACTCCTTTGAAAGCCCCAGACATTACAAGCAAATTCTATCATCTTTCAAAAGAAATCAAAGTTTACTTGTAATTATTTCTATCCTTTTTGATTTAGATGAAAGCTATTTCCAATTTAGATGCCTAAAAATGATCATTTCATTGCCTGTGACATTAGTCTCTTAACCTCCCGTGAGTCTTATTCTCCAGGCAAAACCCAGCCAGTATTAATCAATATAGCTTGATTGACTTCTGTGGACATAAAGCAACTCAAAATCTAACCTACTTCACTTATTTTGTACTTTCAACTAAGAAATGACTAAGATATTATGGTCACTGCTTAAGAATATGTTATGGTCAGTTATCACCAACCACTCTGCATTAGATGCAGTGTAAATGGTAATAGACTCCTGAAAAATGACAACTGTCTTTACCTCAGCATTTATTTAAAAACCAAAAAGTTATTGTTTGCAACAAGAGAACTAGAGAAGTTGAGGTTGTTAACTCAGGCGTGCCCACCACATGATCTGTGCTGTAGCAGTATTCAGGATATTACTTCAAGTGCTTTAAAACTAGAAAGCTCTGCTTGAACTAATTATTTTAAAGAGCCAAAGACAGCTTTAAAAAACAGTCTATACCACAATTTAGCTTTTCCGGTTAAGTAAATTACCCAACAGAAAATTAAGTAACTGATGCCAGGAATAGATGTGCCCAGTTGGCTTGGTGGGGGGGAAGAAGAACCTTTCTCAGAGACAAACACATAAACTGCTTAAATAGTTTGAGTCAGTGTCTCTGAAGTTCATCTGTGGAGACAGCGGGTTTCAAATTTTGTATTTCATCCAGATTTGTCATGAAGGCAAAATCAGAACCCTACAGCTACAAGGGCATAGAAACTATGACATGGTTACCATGAATCCATAAAAACCTGAAACTAAATCATACTCACTTTAATTGAATTAGTGTCTCGGATTACTCTGTTGATGTCATTTGCCTCTCCATTAAGCTTCCAAGGGTTGTGTTGAAAAACAATACCTTCTCCAGCACAACTGTATAAAGTTACAGAGGGCTGTTCACCTTCTGCTCCTGTCCAACACAGAAAAAAAGCTAAATATGCTATGTTCTTCATCGGTGTTAGCAGAAGTCATCACTCCCACTGTAAATGACAACATTGGTTTAAAAGGCTATATATGCTTTGATTGCCCTGTGACCCAGCAGCAAGAAAATCTCATGTGATTCTCTGAAAGGACCTCTCATTTCTACCACTAAATCTCTCCATAGCACAATCAGTGCGAGCATTGAAACTCCCTTCAAAGTTCAGTACTTAAAAACCCTCACGTTGTGTAGGAAGAGCTAAGGGTTCAAATCATAGAAACACACTTGTGGAGCTCAGGAACCCATGTCTGATTCAAGGCAGTTACTGCGGGCAGCCCGTGCAGACAGTTACTGGTTTGTAATATCCTCAAGTAAGCACAGAGGTGTGATACCCCATGCCCACCTACTTCCTGAAGCTACCAGGATTCCAGAGATTGTTTTGGCCCCTTGCAAAACCACTAACAGTGCCTCAAGCAGAACGTGTTCTCAGCTGCTAGAAGGAGTTGCTACCAAGCAAATGGGGCTCCTTTTCCTAAGAGGAGAGGGCATATACCAACTTCATGGCACCTGTGTGCTCTGCGTGGATGATCTACTTTGTCACAAGGCATTGGAAGACTCACCAGAAGAAAGAGGAGGCGTTGGAGGTCCCCAGGCTAAAGTGTATACAGTTTTCTTGTGGTAAGTACTGGAGATCTGAGGTGGCTTATTCTTAGCACTGGGCAGGAAGATTTCAACAAAGGGAAATAAAAGGTTAAAAAAGAAAACAGAAAACTTCATACAATGTATTTCCAGTGGTGAAAACAAACACCAGTTACTAAAACATACTAAAGCAATGACTCAACCAATCCTTCTTCAACATCTCCTTTAGGACACTACTAAAACCAGAACAGAACTGTCCTGATGACCTGTACCTGTATGTTGCTCTTCATTCTCTGAAATTCTCTTTCCAACTAAAGTTTTCCTTGACTGATGGCCTCCCACAAGTGATCTCTGGTCGTGCAATTTTAAGTTTACCTTAATTAAAGATTACCTTAGAAGCTACCAGACATGATAGAGAGATGAAAAGATGCACTGAAAATCCAACTGTTAGACTAGTTTGAATTTAATCCTACTCTTTTCTAAAAGCACAGCTACACCTCAGGAAAGAACACACCACTGTGTGTGGTAACATACCAGCAGGATCTGACCCAAATCAATTTGAAAGTTACTTTCTTACCTGCTGGAGAAGGTATCAAATATGCCAACTTTTCCATCATCTGTTCCAAAAGCCAAGCAGCCTTCCTTAGTTGGATGCCAGGATAACTGCAAGCAAAACAGAAGGAGAACCATGATGACAGAAGCTACGGACACTTTATTTTTAAGTAAGAAACAAAAGGAAAACATTGAAACTAATGAGCAAGCACCATCTCTTATACCCACTCTTCCAACTACAGCCACTTGATTTGATCACTCTGTTATGAGTATCAAAGGTTCTCCCCCCTACCAGATGTTGTAGGATAAGATGAAAGGGACTGAAATCATTAAGATGCTATTTGACACCTACACTACGAAATAGAAATGGAGAATGTTGTAGGATGGTGAGAAAACTTTTGGTGTGAAGAAGAGTAACTACCATATTTCACTGCTGCCAGCACTTTTACCAGGAAGTAGCCTCTAGCCAAAACCAACCTGAAGATATCCATGTTGTTTTTTATGCATGTCAAACTTGCTAGCAGAGCAAGGGAAACCACAGATGAAGCAAGGGAGGATCACGAAGGATAAAAGCAAACAAGTAATGTAACGGCCAGATGGACTGCAGCTCATTTTTACTGGATGTACTGCAAGGTCTAAAAATTTGGTTTCAGATTCTAAAATGCATCATATATGAAAAGAATCAAATACAAAAGGAAGAACTTGGCTTTATAAATTTTTAGTTGGGAAAAGCCTTCTTCAGACTGAAAAAGAAATATTCTTCAAGGAGAGACAGAGTAAGAAGAGGAAAAGAGACAAGAGTAAAACGGTATCAAAAGCACACTTACTGCTGTAACCTTGGACTTTATGCTTTGCCAGAAGGTTTTAACATCATAGATATTGTTGATAGACAAAGTATTCCACACCCGGATCATGCTGTCTCCAACACCGATGGCAAGACAGCCTGTGTCCACAGGGGAGAAGGCCAGACTATAGACAAACCCCCCAAGCGAGGGCATGCTCCAGCTGCAGTCCAGAGTTGACAGGTCCCAGCACTTCACCTGAAGAATATTTAAGCAACAAGGAATGGTTCAATGTAGAATGACTGGTATGACAAGGAACAGCAAAGCACGAGTGAGACCTCTGCACTCAGAGGATTCCATGTCACAGACAGGGCTGCAATAGATGGAACTGTAATGGAGTGGACCAATTTCTACATTTTAATACTATGGTCCTCTTCTGACTCCAAAATAGGAGGCACTCTGCTGCCTGTAAAAAGCAAAAAGTTGTGTTTTTTTTTAAAGTATATAAAAAAATGATGTTTTAGTATTTTACAAGTAAATGATTTTAAAAAGGAAAAAACAGGACTTTTCAAAATGAAATATACAGAAAAATGAGACATCAAACTCCCTTTATTAAATGCTTACCATTCAAGTCCAGAATGTTATAACCATTCACTCCACCATGACTAGAGCTTAAAACCTAACAAAAATATACACAAAGTGTGCTCAGAACCTCTTTTAAGAGATAATGTTAGAAAATGGTGCAATAAATCCAAGTTAAGAGAAAAATCAGTGGCCCTAAAAGGTGCAGTCTCATTCAGTCAGACTGTATAGGTATGGCTATTTTTATGTTAATTTTTTAAATGGTTCTTACATCTCTGTCCATTGAAATGGAAAAAAGGAGCTCTTTGTCTTGAAGCTTCACAGAACTCAGATTGAACACAATACGGGAGTGATTTTGTCCTTCTGAAGATCCTAAAAGTGTCCACTTGCGTTTTCCAGATTGGGTCAAATCCCAGAGCAGCAGCTCTCCCCTGCAAAATTTGAAGTGTGCACTTCATTATTCACTTCAAAAGGAGAATACAGCCTATCTATAGACTATACTACATGTAGATGTACTGCAAGAGTAATACACATCCACTACATGTGCCCATACACACACACAAACACCACCCTACAAATGATACCCACAGTTAACTACACTGAAACCTGATGTGTCATTTTTCTCCCATTGGATGGGCAAACCTATAACTGGTACCATGAGCAGTCAATATTCAGGTAGATTATCAGACAAATTATGGGACAAACAGCAGTGTTCAACTACTGAACTCCCACTTAAACTCTTGGCCTGTCTTCTCTCCAGCTATACTGGGAAGGAAGGGGGTGTCTAATTTTCCTACCCAATTCTCCCTTAAATATTTACTGATCTGCAGTTCCTGATGGTACCCAGGCTGCTGTGTGTGCTACTTACCCAAAGGAGCTGGATACAAGATCTGTAGAATGACCAGGACGCCAGTGAACAGTCAGCCAAATGCGCTCCTTAACAGCAGGATCGACAGCTCCACCTCTTCTCTTTGTGGGAGGCAGCTTCAAAGTCATCACACCTACGGAACCAAGAGGGATCATCTAGACCTAGCACATCAAAATACTCTCAGAGAAAAAGAAGTCCCGTGAATCTGAAGCTTTAAGTATGCTCCCCATGCTTTAAACTATCAAGTTAGCAAATGAAAGCTTCAGTTAAAGAAGAACTCTTCCACCGTATTATTGTTAGCTCACATAATTTATCTTACTTACTTCTGCCTCTAGTACAGCTCCATATTCGTATGGTCTGATCTTTGCTTCCCGAAGCCAGGTAGCAACCTTTCTTCGTGGCTGCGTCCTGTGTCAGCTCCCCATTTGGAACTCTGCCTTCCTCTGAAGGAACTACTGAATACCGTGGAATTCATGTTATTATACTTTAAAATTCAACACTTTATACAGTTAATTGAAAATATATTGATTTGTATCAGAACACACTTTATTGAACTTAGCAGTTGCCTTTGCTTAGCTACTCACTGACTTTCTATAAGGAATTTGGTTCTCTAGAAGGACATTTACATGAACTAAAAATTAATTACTTGACAAACTATTAATCACTTCTACATACCTTGGTGCTCATCTTGCCAAGCAGGTAACCTTTCTTCACCAGGCACAGGGCACCAGGCCAGACAATGTATTTCATCATCGTGGCCTCTTAGCCGATGAAGTATTTCTCTTTTTCTGCTGATATCAATTATAACCACCATGCCATCCTTGTAGCTAAAAATAGAGACTTAAATTAATGAAGACATTCTTGGATCCTTGTGGATAATGGATCCTTGTGGATAATATCTGAGTTGCTTTCTGAGCTCTTTACCAGGATCGTTACTACTGTATTACACAGAAGCCAAATCACAAAC
The DNA here is from genome assembly GCA_025331215.1 of Actenoides lindsayi. Lineage (NCBI taxonomy): Eukaryota > Metazoa > Chordata > Aves > Coraciiformes > Alcedinidae > Actenoides > Actenoides lindsayi. The sequence goes on along the minus strand of WTSP01021851.1, from coordinate 78,193 downwards.
GTCAATGGGACTAGCAGACTGATGGTCAACGGAAGCTCCAGTATAGCACCAGTTTACCTGTAGCTCCCTTTTCAGGAAGTGCAACCAGTACATTTGGATTACAGAATCAAGAATTACACTAATTCGTTAATAATACAACTTTCAGTCAAGTCTAATTAAAAAAATAACAGTTTTAAGAAACTTCAAAGAGGCAAACCAAACTCGGACCCTTAAATTGTTCTGGATTTCTGTCTTGCAGGTCTACCAAATCTAAACGTTATTTCTGAGTTGTTGCATACCAGAAGAAACAATCCACCACCAGAACCTCTTAAAATTAACCTTACAACTGCATAACGAAAATTCACAATGAGGTTCTTGCAGAAAAAGAAGGGAAAACAAAACATAATAAATATTTACCCAATCGCCACCAGGTTTTCATCGTGAGGAGAACAAGTGAGACAAAAAATTGTCCGAGGCTCTGGGGAGAACTGCTGTCTGTCACTTCTGTTGTGCCAATAACAAACAACTACGCCTTTTTCATCACCAGATACAATCAAATCTTTCACAAGAGGTGACCAGTGCAACGCTGAGATCGCATTCTGAAGAAAAAGAATTGAATACATTTAAAGCTGCTTTACCACTTTCTAGCACAAAACACCAGGCAATAGTGAGCAAGTTCACCCCTGCATCAGCTGAGTTTGTCCTAAAGTGGTTTAGTTCTTTTGGGCTTTGGCACGATTGACGTATTTTGTGATACGGTGTCCCAAGTGACAGTAACTGTTAAAGTTGTGTCCTTAGGCTATCCCATGTGGAACAATAACTTGATGAAAAGATGAAAGCGAGCAGGGTTTGGTGGCAGTGAGTATGCACTGCAGGTGTGCTTGTTTACTGAGGCTCTGATGGTAACTGACACCTTATTATGGTGCTGTAACAACACTGCAGACCTAAGGCTAGAGAAGAAGCTGCCCAGAAGCGTTCAATGGTTCTAATTTCACCAGATATGAAATTCACCTTTAGTTAAAGGACCATCACCTTGTTTTATGTGTAGGGTCTACAAACCCCTACCTGCTCTCTCACCCCCTGGGTTCCCGGCGGGCACCTTACCTGGTGCGGGCTGTACTCTGCCACCGGAGCCAGCGTCTCTGTGTCCCAGATTTTGACACTCCCGTCGTCGGAGCAGCTGGCACAGAGGCTGCTCTGCCCGGGACAGTGGCAGAAAGTGAATCCGGAGATCCTGTCCGTGTGCCCGATGAGCTCTCCTGCACCGACATCGACAGAGCGCGACGGGACCCACGTGAGCACACAGCACCTTCCCAAACCCGCTTGCCGCCCCCCCCCTCCTTCTTACTCCCCCAGGGCTCCCATCACGTCCTCCCTCCCTCCCTCGTGCCCGAACAGCTCCCGGAGAGAGGGCGGCCCATAGGGCCCCCGAACTCCTATAAAACGCGGCGGTTCAGAGAAGGGCCCCCCCCCCCCCCGGCGGGGGTTGTGGCGGTACCGTAAAAGGCGGGTGCGGCGGCACCGACATCCAGCAGGCAGACGCGGTGCCTCGCCGCGAAGCCGAAGAAGCGGCCGTCGCTGCTGGCGTCGCTGCAGCGGCTGCTGTACCAGTTGGGCGAGGCGGGCAGCACCCGCACCCCCGCCGCCATCATCGCCCCGGGCCGCCCCGCGCCGCGCCGCCAAAGGTGCTGCCGCCAAGCGCCGCGCACGCCGCCGCAAAAGCCGCGTCTCGCTGCGCGTGCGCTGAAGGCGCCTGCCGTCAAGCGAGGCGGGGAAGATGGCGGCGCGCTGGGCGGCTAGTACGGGTACGTCGGGAGGGGAAGGAGCGGAGCGCTGGTTTCGGAGGGTTTCGCCTGTTTATTCCTTGCTCACTGTGCTGCTTCCTTGCAGGTAGTGCCTGGGCGTGCGGCCTCCTTGGCTGGGTGCGGCCGGAGAGGTGAGTCTGGCTCTGCCGTGAGCCTTGGGCGGGGCAGGCCCGTCCCTCCCGCGCCGCGGGGCACCGGCCGCCTCGCTCAGGGGCTCCCTGCGGCTGGAACCCCGGGTCGGCTGGAGCCCCGGGTCGGCTGGCTCGGCCTTCTTGATGGCTTCTCACCCTGCCCCGGTGCTGGTGTGGAACAGGTTGCTCCGTGCCTTTGTAGCGCCTGTGTGTACTTGTACAATGTGGTACGAAGAACGTGTCTCTCTACCGACCCTGTTCTATCGGCATCCAGATCCCCACCAGCTTTACAGTGCTGGTCACAGTAATACAGTACATGTCGCTAACATCCGTGTTCTCCCCAGTCATTGCTTTTCTGTAGTTGTTGGTCTGCCCCCTCAGTCGGGAGTACTGGCAGAGTTTTGCTGGTGGAGCGTTGATCACTTCTGACTGTATCCCTGATCTCAAATGAAAGGCTCATGTGGATTCTTAAAGTGTGGAGCTTTAGTCTCTGCTAGAGCCTGTGGAGGTAGATTGTAGAGACCTGAGTAACTGAAGAAAGAAGAAATAGGCTTATGTTGCTTGTACTTTGTTTACTGCTTTGCAGCTGAACAGACTTACCTGCTAATTGTTTGCTTTACTTAGTTCTTCTAGTCTGTGTGTCTCTTTATTGCTGCTTACACATGATGCTTTCTGAAAGGTGCTTGGCTTTTTTCTTTCCCGCTCCCCTTCCTTACCCCTGTATAATATGCTTTTGTTTGTTGCTTGTCTCCATTTTCTTTTTGCTTGCAATATGCTTCTGTCCTCTTTCTTCTAAAATTATGACAGAGTTGCTCTTCACCTGAGGTTGGATTACCTTAAGATAGAGAGAATGTAAGATTCCTTAGTTTGTCTAATGTGTTCTGCTAACTCCAGGAAGACAATACATGTTGTTAAATTGCCAAGTGATATTCACAGGATCACAGAATGGGGTTGGAAGGGACCTCAAAAGATCATCTAGTCCAACTCCCCTGCATGCACTTATCAAATATTTTCTAATATTACTCAATTATATCTGGTGATGATGAATTATTGTCTTGAATGGTGAGATATTTAAGTATTGAGCAAATAAACTGGTTTTGGTAAATATCTGGAGAAAAAAGAAACCCACAGAGCTTAAATTTGGGTGTTGTGCTACACCCCCACTGACAGGATATGAAAACTTTAAGGCATACGATGCTGTCTTGAAACTAATCAACGTGTTCTAATTGCCAGCTGTTTTTAAAATACTTTGCACAGTTTGGCTACCTGCACAAAAATGTTCAGGCCTTACTAAAACTCACAATATCTGGTCTTGAACTCCTCTGTTTCTTGTACTTAGGAGCATCTGCCCAGAACTGCTTTATCTTGTCGGTAGGGGGCAAAATGTAGCTTTGTTTTTCTGAATCGCGGTGAGCAAACCGGCTGAAAACCGGAGTTTTTCATTCTTGGCTCTCTTGTATTGACTTGATCGTGTCTTGACAGTAGTTTAGAATATCTTGCCTTTCAAATTTCAGAACATTTATAAAATTCTAATGCTTTTTTGATACTCAGTCCCTTGAAAAATGAGAAATTTTTACTGGCCAAAATGTTGGTAAAAGTTAAACAAATATTGGCTAGTCTTGGAAAAGATACATATAGTTTGTGTGAGTAATGAAACCCGTGTAAGAACAGAGAGGTGACTCTGTCTGTGAGACTGTCTGGGGACACAGTGGGGAATCTGATGCTGTACCAATCTCACTTATGGTTCATGGTTTGCGTTAGGAAGCCTGAGGCTTCTTGCTGAATTAAAAAGCCCTTTCAATGTAAACTCTAGAGAACTTGAACAGTTTTATTTTGTGAGTAGTCAAATGTGTCAGTTCTTACCAAGACTCTGGTCTTGTCTTGCAGGTGGCTGGCATCTGGTAGCCTTTTTCCTCTGTCATGCATCCATACGAGCACATCCCTGCAGAAATCTGGGATCTGGGAGAAAAAGAACAGGATTGTTTACCCTCCGCAGCTGCCTGGAGAACCTCGCAGACCAGCTGTAAGGACACACCTGTGGATCTCTGTACCTGCTTAAGTTGAGCTGTTTCTGAACAGATTGCTACTGTCTCTGGGTGACTCCACAAGGCACTGGTTTAATAGCTTATTCAATTGTTATTTAAGATTTTAGTCATTTTGGCAAATTTATAAAGTAAAAGTGAACATCACATTGAACGTTCTCCATTTCTGAACAATATTGGAGTTTCAAGTTTCTCACAGCTGATCACCTACCTAATATGTGATGCAAACTGCAAAGGTACCATCCTCTGCAGAAGTCTCTGAACTGTAAGGAGGTAGAAGTTACCAAGGATGTATTATTTTGTGCTTCTTCTGTTTGCACTGACAGTAAATAACTGGAGAACAACATGATTGTGTTGTTGCTTCTGTGCACAAAGATATAACTGTGCTTGGATAGTGGAACTAGTGGTGCTTCTTTGATGTAGGTACAATAGAGTGCACACCCTTTTAATTTCTTAATTTCTCTGGGTTAGATTCTCTGAGATCTGATCATTTGCTACTTCTTGCTGTGGCCTCCCCTTAATGAAGCTATTCAGAGGTTGTTTTCTGTCATAGTGGTTGCTTGAAATGTCTAACATAGTCTGAGAGGCTCAAAACTTATATGGGGAAGGACATGTGAGTCACATGTGGCATATGATTGCAGGAGTCTGGGTTTTTTCCTTAGGAAAGCATTTTATATATACCATAGAGTGGGGTTGTCTTCAGTCAAAAACTTGTGTTTTACTAAGAGTCTTTGCTTCCATTTATGGCTAAAACCCTTTTGTTAAACTCTCTGCTTAGTGTGGGGTCTTCTGCTGGCCATTCAGGAGAGCTTTTGGAAAAGCCAGCATAAGTCACATGATTAAATTTTTTAAATGCAGTCATAACAGATTAGTTCTTGGTAACAGCAGGTTTATGTCTCTTTCTCCCTGGCCCATCTTATTGATTGTTTTATAACTGGGAGGTACAGTTAAATGTGTGTGAAAACCAAGTGGTGCCTATTTGATCACTGATGGGACTAATCAGTGCTGCTTTCTTTACAGCACAACCTGAAAATTTTAGGTCAATTCTTCAGTATTTCCTTGCTCTTGAGAATGGATATTTTGGAATTTCATTTTTGTAATTGTTCTTCACTGGGAATTAATGTGTTGTGGCTCCTGTTAGTCATACTGCTGAGCAAAGTAAAGTGTTTGCATCTCAAAAGAATAGGGATTTTTTTTTTTGACATGTGCTTTTGTGGGCCATAAACGTTTACTGCTTTTGTAAACATTATTGCCTAAGATGTAAAAATATATGCTGTGTACTCTGCTGACTAATGCTGTGGATGTGAAAATGCATTTATTGACCAACTTGATAATTAAATAAGGTTTTTTTATTTATTCATAAAGAATGCCATCTCTTTCAAATGTGTATTGATGCTCAAGTTAACTAGCTAGTTTTGGTTCCTGTTGCTACAGTAATCATGTTAAATGGGTCTTCGGAGACAGCTCTTCATGCCTATCAAACTTGAAACCCTCTGCACTTCTGGAGAGCTAATTAAGTTAATTCTGGTAATATCATTTAGTTGCTATCCCAGTAAGTTGATATGACAGCAGAGTAATATTTTTAAGACTGAATGGGCATGTCAGTGTTAGACTGCTTCAAAAGCTGGAGAGAAAGAAAGGAAAAGATGATGAAAAACATTCTAATATAACTTTCAGGGACTTCTGTTTATAAACTAATTCTTCTAAGATTGTATTTAAATTTTCTGTGTGCTAGCTACTCTGTTTTTTTTTAATGCTTTCAGTTTCAAATGTCAAAAGTATGCCTGGTCTGGTGTGTTCATGGTATAGAAGGGGGAGCTGGACTCATTTAACTCCTAGTAAGAAAATAGATGGTGGAGCAGATGTGTATGCTCTGTTCTTGTTTTCAACAGCAAAATTACTGATCCTTGAACTTTTTTTGCACCTAGGAAATATATCACTGTCGGAGGGAAATAAAATACAGCAAAGATAAGATGTGGTATCTGGCAAAACTGGTAAGCAAAGAGTACTTTGTACTGTATTTGTTAGAACGCAAAATTTAGTTGGCTGCATTTGTCTTAACGGCCGAGTTCAATCACAGTCTAATCAGCATCTTCATAATAGCATTCTGGGGAAGAGCATCTGTGCAGGCAAACAGTTGTTTGTAGTTAGGTTTAGCTGCTTTATCCTGCTGTACTCTCCAGTGTGTACCCAGGATCAGACACAGATTATGCACTGTGGGAGAGTTTTCATGTTGGTTTCTGCCTAGTAGTAGATGGCAAGGGGAACTTGGAAGGACAGTAATGGGCTGTTTTTCTCTTTAAGGAAAAAAAAAGTCTTGATAAAAGATTTATTCAATATTTAACTCGGAAGTTCTGTATGTAAGATGTTACATTGAAGAAATGGTAATTAAGGAAACTAAAGTCTTTTGATTTGCTCTTTATAACAGCAAAATTTAAATACTGTCTTTGCAGTAAGAGATGGGAAGTATTTGTAATTGCAGAAGTTAACTTCAACACTTTGGTTGCAGATAAAAGGAATGTCCATTGATGAAGCTCTTGCTCAGTTGGAATTTAGTGATAAAAAAGGAGCAAAGGTGATCAAAGAGGTATGTAGTAGTATTCTTTAACACTCCTAGTTTCAAGAAAACTTTACAATCAATACCTATCACCAGAAGTTTGGAAGTGTTTCTATTTCTGTGTTTGTCTATGTTTCTATTAAGCCTGTGGGGAATGTGTTCAAACACTGTATTTTTGTAGTAGTCATGTAATGTTGTGACCTGTGGGTATGCAGAGGTCACTTGTGCTGGCTGTTTTGACTTGTAATGATAATAAATTACACATGGGTACCCTCTCAAGGGTGTTAAGTTCATGGTAAATAATGAAGAATCCTTGTCAATAGTGGCTGTTATATGTATGTACTTTGGCTCTTAAAATTATAAGATGGAGACCATCAGGGAAAGGACTTAGTTCTGTAAAGGCATGAAAGCTTTTCACACACTGTAGTTGTTACAAGTCTCAAGTTACTCGTTCTCTTGGCTAAACCATTGATTTCTGGCATAATAATGACAAAGAAATATCCTGCATTAGCTGAAAATCTTGAATGGCCTAAGTTCATTTTGCCCACCTTGGAATTTGTTTCTAGTTTGATGTCTAATTGGACAAAGGTGCATGGATGGAAGGCTGACAGATGCTGGTGGCACCATCTTTTCTCACTCCTTTTCCTCCCCAAATAATAAAGTTATTTTTCAGTCTGTATGCAAAGAAAAAAAATACTCATGTAGAAGAGTTTTATCTTTTAATAATTTTGATCTCTTTGGAATACTTCTTCTGTAACTGCCTTAAACTTGCAATTCCTTCCATGTTATCGAGAGATAAGAAATAGCCCCACTTAAATTCCTACAGAGTGTTTCTGTTTCTTTTCCCTTTGTTCCAGGTTCTGCTAGAAGCACAGGAGATGGCAGTAAGAAATCACAACGTGGAATTCAAATCGAATTTACATATAGGTACCTTTCCTTCTTATTTTAGTAGAGAAAAGTGTCATCCTACCCTACAAAAAAGTTTTATCCTTAATAAGGTTTTGTTGCTTCAAATCAGCAGAAATGAATAGAGGATAGTTTCTAGTAAACTTATCTTTACAAAATGTGACTGGCTTCTGACTTGCAGCACCACTGAAGCTGATGTGGTGGTTGAGCCTTCAGCCATCACTTGGCTGTAGTCAGTGTCTGGTGTTCTTCTGGCATCTGCTAGAGGCATTGTTTTTAAGATGCATTTGAGAATGGAATTTCTGCTTCCTATGTGAACAGAAAGTCCTGTAGAGGGACTTGATTGTGAAAAACTAGACAGCAAGAAGCAAACTGTTGCTACTTTTTAATGTTGCCACTGAACATAGATGCTGGAAGCTTTCTCTGTGGCCAGTACAACTAGATTTGCAGGATCGGAATCTAAGCTGCTGTAAGAAACACTATAAAAGTAAATAAATATTGGTGGTAGAATTCTCAATAAAAAGACTTTGTTATTGATGATTACAGGATGAGCTTGCAATAACTAGAGCACTTTCTTTCCTAGAAAATTTTAGAGAAATGTTTATTTGTAGGTGGTTTTAGGCAAAAAAAAAATTAAAAAAAATCCCATGCTTCCAAATATGGCACAAATGTTATTATGCTGACCTCATAAGCTTAAAGTAACCTGGACTGTAGAGCAGATTTGATCAGGATTCGTTGGAGCCTTCCAGGCCTCTAGCATAAGAAGGTTTATCTGCCAGTGCAGTACTGGATGTGTAGATAATGAAAATACCTGTGATAAATGCAGTAAGGGGAGAAAAGAGGGAAAATGAAGTCTATAAGACTTCTGTAGGAATTCATGACACAAACTACTGAAAAGCAGTGGAATTAATACCACCTTCAGAAGAGCTATATAATCTAGTAAGTGCTCAGTGTAGCTCCCTTTTTGCATTTGTCCTTTACTATGTATTTATCTTTGCATGCATGCTCTCTAAATTCACCTTTTTGGTGCTCCTAAAGAGTGCTAGAGGAAGCCGTGAGTTGAATTATAGCAGCGATCTGCTAAATGCCATCGAAGAAAGATGGAGGAGAGAATCCCAAGTAGAATTAACTTCTCATATGCAGCCATGAAAAAATACCCTGGCAAGACAGTGTTTCAGTTGCAGGTGCATAGTAGTTTATTTTTCACTGAATAGTCTTCTCTTCCCCCCCCACCTTTTTCCTTCAGCTGAGTCAATGACGGGCAGAGGCCGCTATGTGAAGCGGATTCGTTACCATGGCAAAGGCATGTTTGGCATCATGAAAATCGTCAGGTGCCATTACTTTGTGAAGTTGGTGGAAGGTCCTCCTCCTCCTCCAGAGCCACCAAGGACTGGTTTTGACCAAGCAAAAGAATACGTGCAGCAGCTGCGAAGTAGAACCCTTGTTCATACACTGTGACAAACTTTTTTTTATGACTATATAGGTATCTCTTGTTTGACAATGTAATTGTATAAAAGAATCATTAAAATAATGTTTTAGTTATATCTTTGGTGCTGCTGGAGCTGGATGATGCAAGAGTGATCATAGGCTTTTTTTCTTATTTGTCAAGCCATAGTAATGAAGAAATCTTGGAAAAGCAACAACAGATGTTGGTTTTTTGAGTTACTTGGACCACAGTATTCAAGCTCTACCCTGGGCTATCAAATCTAGAACATAAGGCATCATTATAAAGCTTGTAAAGAACTGTGGTTGTCCTCAAATTGACACAGCTGTCTCTGTTACGTGTGGTTGGGTCTTTTATTGGAAAAATATGTGCTTGACAGTCACATTACAAGATCAAGGCTTGGACTAAAACTTGACAAAGTGGCTACGACAGTGGAACAAAACAAGTAACAATAATAGCCAAGATTATTGGGCATCAATTTAGGGTTTCTTTATCCAAACTGTACAGCTCTTTCCTTGCAGCTTCTGTGGTGCATCTTAGGTATTGTGTCTGGGAGTGGGGAATAAAAAAAAAAAAAATCGTTTAAAGTTCGGGTTTTATCAGGATCGGTAGGTGGCAATGTTGAGTTTGTCAGAGAGGGAAGTAGCAGTGAAAACTTAGAGCATGTTGAAACTCTGTTCTTTATTCTGATCGTGGCATTAACAGTCTGATATGTGCATGGAGTTCAGGCTGTTCTCTGTGGAACCTCAGTGTAGGTAACAGGCTCAATATGGAGAAAAGCTTCTCTTGGTGAAGAGTGAACTAATTATTCTGCACTGTATGGAAACAAATTGCTTTTGTAATGTTGAGGTGAGCAAAATGCTCCATGGATTTAATATGGGATGCCTTGTTGAATATATAAATCAAGCTTTCTGTTGTCTGAAAACAATCCCATTTTTATCATTACCACTTTAAAGAGAAAAAGACTGTGGTCAGTAGGGGGAATCCCATTTCACTCAGCCAAATTTTCACCTCTGATAGTGAAAGATCATGAATGTTAGCATAAAAAGAGAATCAGTGGTAGCTTGTTTATGCAAATATCTGATACTTAGACTTTACTATTCTGGGAACTTTAAAATGGGAGATGGATTGCTTACCTCAATTTGAGGCTTTTGACCACACCAACTCTAGCAGTAGCCTTACATGTTTTTACTTTGATTAGTATTTGAATGATGATAAAGGGACAGTTCCTATAAGGAAACAAATTATCTTTGTTGTCTTAATGAAAGTGGCATACAGCTCACTCTTTTGGCTAACAAAGAAAGGGTCTCATAATGTCAGAGTAGTAGGGCATTGTGAAGTTACACAAGAAGTACACGCATAGCTCAGCACAGTTAATGGGTACTTATTTGCAGTCTTTCTGCAGTGCACTTACAGACACATTACTTGCCTCGAAGTCATGATTTAGTAACTTTTGTCTGAATGGTATGTCCCTGATTAAACTCTCTATCTGTAGTCCCTGATGTGTGTTTGAAGGACTGTTTCTGGTGTGCTATGATAAACAGCTGTTCATTGCTCTGCCAGCTGCCATTAAACTCTTGTCATAATGAATCTCTTGCAAGTTGTAGCAAACTTGAATGACTTAATCTTTTGGGGTGGGGGTCATTGATCTCGGAGGAGACTAAGGAACTGCAAAATAATTCAAGCCTAATAAGCACTTGTTGTCTCAGCATGTCAAACCTGGCTTCTAGACACTTTATTCACTAGAATTATTCACCTGTTTCTTCTGCATGTTGTAGATTTTTGCTTCGGATCCTTTCTGCACCTCCAGACAAGGTTGTATCCTTCTAGTTATCCCTCTAGTTACGGATCTGTAGACTGGGAGAGAAGTGAGAAGGTGACTTATGTTTCTTCCAGCTTCTTTATGATGCAGCAGCTGGCCCTGACACTCCTTCAAATAAACACAGGGGCTTCTAAAAATTTTCAGTCAAAAAGCAAGGCTGTTGCTTGTCATTCTTGTTTTCTTTCTCAAAACATTAAGCAGGAAGACTGTTTTTTGCATGTTTTTCAGCATTTCTCTTATTCCTTAGTACCCTCTTCTACTTCCTTAAAGGTGCACAACCCAAAGTGGATCCTCACAGTGTTGTTGGCTAAGGAAGCTCCACAGCCCTGTCTCTAATGGTACAATGTTGGGAGACTTGGTGAGATGAGGGGCTTGAACTGGCTGGATTCCTGCCTTTTACCAGTAGGATGGTAAGAGTGTCTGAACTGGTTTCTGTGATAGGTGCATCAGAACACTGGTGTGGGAACCTGCCTGAACCTTTTTAAAGTTCAGTAAGATCTAGTGATAAATCTTCATATTGTTGGGTTCTATCTATAGATAAAATGTGGGGGTTTTGATTCTGCTGTCTGTTCTTGGTAATTAGTACATCTACACTTCAGTTGGGTATTTGGTGTGGTTTCAGATAGAAAGTTCCATGCTAACTGCAGCAGTTCTTTAGCTGAAGATCATTTATTACTGCGACATCCAATAAAAGAGCATTCTTAAATGAGCTGTCACCAGAAGGGAGGGGGAGAGAGAGAGGCACCTAGGCCTCTACTTGGCACTAATTTTATTAGTAACGTCTGGGGGCACTGTAAACTCACGGCTCGTGTGTGTATGTGCTGATGTTACAGAAACTGGAGAAGGAGCAAGTATGCGTGAAGGTGTAGTAAGACTTCAGGGAAATCTGAAGAGAGCAGAACTGTGAGCTGTGCTCAGCAATGTGAGATTTAATTGAGGCAAACTTAACCTGCTGTTGGGCTCCTTCATAAACATTTTTAAGTACCCAGTGTGAAAGTTTAAGTACTGTCAGACAGCCTGATGTCTTTTTGGATGTGGTTTTTGTTTTGGTTTATTTTTTCTTCCTTTATGAAACTCCTCAGCAGTTATTGAAGAGGTAGGTCATCAAAGGTAAAGAATATAGTTATAAAGTGATTATCAGCCTCTTTAAAAACATGGAAAATGAATGTAAGTGTGATTAGATATTTCCTGGACAGTTAGGGACCTCTGATTCTGGTCAGGTCTGTTCTGGAAATTGCAGTTGTGAGGTGGACTGTGTTAGGACTTTAGTACCTGGGCACAGACAGGCATCTTCTGTCCCATGCCCCAGCTGTGTTGCTGTACTTGGCATGAACTTGACTAGAGCGAGGTCATGCAGCACAAATCTGATTACCCCTGTCTGCACAAATGGAGGTGTTAATCCAGTCCTGCTGCCTGTGCTTTGTGGAGTCACTTGGGAAATCTTCAGTCACTGGAGTGGAGGAAAAATAGGTATCACTGTTTGCTTTCTGCCAGTCTCTATGAAAATCCACTGCTGGGATGCTGGAAAGTAATTTCCAAACAGAATTCTCCTTTTAATAGGAATAAGGTTACTCATAATATCCTCTATGAACCATAGAAACAAAGTCTGACATTCTTCACTGTGTGAGCTATAGCCCTGCTGAAAATGCCCCTATTTCTAGCTTTCCAAAGAACAAACCTTTATTGCTGAATGACATATATCCAGCTACACCTCATCTGTGTAATTTAATAATTAAAATAAGACACTGTAATAGCAATAATAAGGATGACACAAATTACTATTTGCTGGAGCCTCACCTAGGGATAATAACTGGAAAGCAGGAGAGGGTTTCAGGAACTGACTTCTGAGTACTTAGGCTGAAGTAAGGAACAAGATATCTCTTGGGAGCAGCCAGCAAATGCAGAGCTCACTTTGTATTTGTAACATCAACACTCTTCTTGTTTCAAGGAAGCTGCACGCTCATACAGAGGGCAGGCTGCCATTGAAGGGAACAAGCCAAGGAGAATGTAACTTTACATTGGGCAAATTAGGCATCCACCTCAGAATATTAGCTGAGGAAATGAATCTGAAAGTCTAAGTAATGCACTTGAACAGAGCATTCTTGAAACTAAAGCCAAAGCGTGGGGTAGAGTGTCGGAATGAATAACTGCTGCACCTCTGGGTGCTAATTCTGTGTATTGATTGCACAGTTAGTACAGCCATCACGTTCTGTGTGGTAAAATTAATTTGTCTTATGTGAACTTAGATCCACTCCCTTATTCCACCAAAAATAATGAAATGGAGGCTAAAACCATATTGGTATTTATATGATGTTTATTTTAAAATAGCGCAGGGGTGGGACCATCGACAACACTGCATTAAGTCACACGTGTCTGTGTCTAAAGATACTGCAAATCCAGCTGCCTCTCTGGTAGTCTGTACCAGTACTATGCTACTCTCCTTGTGAAAGCTTCTTGCAAAGCCCAGCCTGAGCCTCCCAAGCTGTCCTCTATTGTCCTTGTCCTTTGTTCTATTGCCTGGTGCTAGCAAGAAGTGGTTGACTCTCTCACTTTGTAACTCTCCTGTTGCTGTCACCCTGCTGAGCACCTTTTTGGCAGGATGAACAAGTTCAGCTTCAGCCTCTCCTCATAAAGCTAGTTCTCTAGCCCCTGTGCTGTATCCTGTCCAGCTTCCCCATCTCATTTGCAGTGGGGGACCTAAAACCAGGCTCAGTGTTCTAGATGCAGCTTCACCAGCACTGAAGAGAGTGAGATAACTTCCCTGGGTCATCTGCCCACACTTCTAATGGACCCAAGAATGCAGTTTGCCATATCTGTGATGAGAGCATGTTGCTGGCTCACATTCAGCCTGATGTTCGTGAAAGTCCCAGGTCCTTTTTAGGTTGCCCATCAGGACTGCAGTAGGTACCTGTGGTGTGCATGTTCCAGTTCTCGTTGCTCTTCTGCACACTGGTGTGGACACCTTTACCACTAGAAAATTGTTCTGTTGCATGGATGGTAATTTTTAATCTCCTAATAGGAAAGTTGCAAAACAGTTTTCTAGCTTCTGTTATTAATCAAACTCATAAGCTAGCTCAGAGTGGACTAAAAAACATTCGTACATGTTATTGTGGTAAACTCTACACAGCTAGTAAATGGTGAAATGTGTCTACATCTCTCCTATTGATTGTCTCCTTCAGAGCAAGGCAAACAGGGGTCCTTGCTGTATGCTGGCCATACAAATGAAAACTTTAATTAAATGAAAGCAGAGAGGACTTTGAGGTGCACTGCAGTGGTCCATTGAAGGATTACTGTTCAAAATCAGCTTTTCTAGACCTGCTCAGTTCCTTGCCTTCTTTTTTCCCCACTTAAAATTTCTTATATATTGCGTGAAGATGAACTCAGTAGTTAGTAAATTTTCCCCTATGCAGTTTACAAGCTCAAGGTCATGGGCTTAGAGCAAGTAGTGTCATGATATAAATCAGGTGTAACAGAACAGCTTGAGACAGTGCAGAGAAGTCTGACTTCCCTTCATACTGTGTGACCTAAAACTCTGAAGGTAGAGTTGGCACAAATCCAGAAACCCCACAAATGGCTGATTAAATTGTTAATAATGAGCCTCATCCTGCTACTCTCTCTTCTGGAGTTTGAATTCCCTGAATCATTCCATTACAGCAAAGTGTACTGGAACATTCTTAAAAGGAGTTCAAATCAGGAAAGACAGAAGTTTTCACCAGAAAGTGAACGCAGCTGAACCCCACTGTGGTACATAATGGAGGTGGGGCAGCTGCTTTGGGGTAGTTCTCCTTCCAGCAACTGAATGCCTTTTCTCAGTGCTCTGCATTGTAACTTACAAAGGTGTAAGAAGTCTGGTGCAGTTACACCTCACCTACAAAAATGGGTGAAACTTCTCTATTAGAGATCAGTACCGACTCAGCCATGGGCTAAGTACCTAGAAATGTCTGAGTTTGTCTCTGGTATGTTGCATTTCAAAGCAGATTCCCACATGTTCTCATTAAGTCCTTGGTGTTTCAAAGATACTCTTTAGTTTTCTTTTGCTCTTATTATCTGTCTCTTTAGGGGCCCTGTGCTCACTGCTTTTGTAGGGATGGATGCTTGGAAAGCAATTATAGCTCGTCTTCTCCATCTGTTTTGATACTGGATGCCTGTCTTTTTTGAAGGCTTTCAGAGTCTATGCTGGGAATGCATTTCTCTTCCCAGCATCGAGAGATTTATATTTTTAATGGGTATTTGTTTTACCTATCACATGCTAGATTTATTCATTTGATAATCTTAATCTCTCAGCAGTGCAGGCAGTCTTATGTCCTTAGCTAGCATGCAGGGATTTTATTCATTTAACAGTTTGGCTTTTGGATCAGATAGCCATTAGAGGTAAATCCTGCTGTGTGCTGAGTATGCTCAACACAACCAGAACTGAGAGTGGCAGTAACATGCAGGGAGCTTGCAGCATCTTTCAGGATTGTGCTCTTAGAAGCTTTCTTTACACATGAAGTATATAAATAAGTTAAAAGGCATGTCTTTCCTTCCTAGGCCATGCACTTCTTTAGTATTTCTCCCCAATAAGTGAGACTTCTTGATTAAATTTTTGCAATGACTGCCTGTGCTTAGTTAATCACTTCTGGGTCTCTTAGGAGCTTTTCTCCTATGCCCATCTTTTTGATACGAAACAAAGGCATCCTTGCTTCTTCAAGATGTGCTTTGTTAAAGCTAGTTGGAAAATGAGGGGGAAAAGCAAAAAAAACCTCACCACTTCTATTCACTCCAGCACAGTACAATAAACTCAGTGTCACCATCCCTGAAAGTAAAACATGAACGTTTCTTTCTACCTGCAGCAGGAAAAGACAACAGGTCTTGTTCTCTAACACAGAAGCTTCCAAATTACTACTACTTAAAAAAAAATATATATTCAGAGCCTTTATCAGACAGCATAGTATCTTAATTTCTCAAAGTATGTTTAAGATGTTCTTTTTGTTTCTGATAGCATTCATGGGAGCCAAAGTTCTAGGTTAAAGGAGGCTAATAATAATTTTTTCCAATATGGTTCCTGGAATAGCAGGAGAATAAGTGTGATGACCTAGGGATGCACCATTCCACCCCAAGGTGAAATGCAATGGTAACCCCTGTAAGTAGATGGTTTCTTGGCACAGCTCTGACTTTGGTAAGCCAACACATTCATGGTACTGACAGCGTAAATATTTTGTGGCAACTGCAAAGCAGGCAGACAATTATTTTACTAATGATTGCTTCTCAGTGCTCTCCTCCATCTGCCCTAGAGAGGAAAACTTTCTCCCTAGTACCCTATCCTCTTGGATAATGCCATAAATGGCTTCTTTCTGTAAGAATGTGGTGTTAATGCTGCTGTAGCCTGTGCCCTGTGAGACTGGGCTATGTAATTATGGTCCTCAAAATTCCCTCCTTTTCCAAACTTTATTTGTTGATCCTTTCTGTGCCTGTGATAGTGGGAGCAGGGAGCAGGAAGAGTCTGAGTGTTTGTGTCTCTGCTGGCTCCTCTCTGAGCTGTTCAGCTGCTTCCTGTTAACCAAAGTGATAGAAGAGTTAAAGCTTCCAGAGTGAGAACTTTGTGTAAGTGGGTGGTGACCTTCTGCTGATGCGTTTTTCACAGCTGGTCCAGGTTGACTCCAGCAGTTTCAACTGAGGAGCATAAAGAACTGATTTGTGTGCTCATCAAATTCTCTTGAGTAGTCAGGCCCATGGGAAAGTTTAGGGCTATAACAGTGTACATATACATACAAAGAAAGAGAATGTTTGTTACAATATGTGGCTAGTTCTTCCTGCCTGAAGGGTATGTTCTTGATTCAGTGAGGTGAGGTTTAATTGTGCTCTGAACAGGAGTAGCATGGCAGGAATCCCAGCTTAAGCTGTTTTTTGTTTCGGAAGCCCAGTGTTCATCTCTATGCTTAGTGAATCCTCTATGTTAAATCTGAGTATTTTAAGTTGTACTAAGTTAACTCAGTTTCTGGATAGCAGATGCCTACTAGAAATGATTCCCAGCTTCCTTAGCAGTCATCTAGTATTGTCTTCTTAACAGAATCTTGAAAGATGTCTGGGCAATGTGACCATGACATCACTCTGACCTGAATTGTGATACATACAGTGATAACTACAAACTGGGCTCCATCCTTCTAGTACAAGATTGCTACCAGTCTCTGAGCTACCTAGATTAAAGCTACCTGGAGTGTTCAGCACTGAAAAGGCAACCTCAGAGACTACTTCTCCATTAGTTTTAAAAGGAGAGGGGTATAGCTTCCTAACTGAAGATTACCTCACCAGCATTGTCAGCTATGGAATCCTATAAAGCGCTTTCATCTAGTGACAGTGATGAAGTGGTTATTAAATGCAATAGAAATCATTCAGGCCCCTTTTGATTAAAAGCTTCACTCTTATCTCTGACTTCCTGTGTTCTTGGAAAAGAGCTCGGCAGAATTACAGAAGTAGGGAGAGAAATGGTCCCTTGTTTTGGGGTGACAGGGCTTTCAAGTACACAAAGGTAGGTATTTGCATCTAAAGCAAAGGGTTGATATGTTATCATCTTAATCTTGAAAGGCTGGGGTACCTCTTTTCCCCAGATTGGGCAAAGGGCTTTTGAACATTGATCCAAGTGGATAAAGCTGTGTGGAAACGGCATCTTTCGGGTGCTCATCATGGAATAAAGCACCAAACATTTGAGAAATAACCATTACTTTGCATCTAACACATGCCAGAGAAAGAATGTGAAAAAATGTCAGTGCCCTTCTATTAGTCAGCTCTTTTGAATACAAACATAAAATACTAATTTAAATCATCTGAAAGGCATTTAAAACTTGATGTTCTTTTTGCCCCAGAAGTACTCTGCTGATAAGAAACAAATTAAAAATGCAGAGTTTTCAAATAGCAAAAATGCTGCATATTTCAAATGAAGTTGGTCTTTTTATGTGTAGTGTTTTGGACTAAAAAATAATAATAAATGCACATAAAATGATTACTGTAAATGGTGAAGACATCAAAGTTTGGCATCAAAGTTAAATGAAAGCACTTGGAAGTCTGTTTGTTTGATCTGTACATAAATAAGCTTTAAAAGAAGCTAGGGCTTTTTTATTTTTTTTTTTACACAGCCAGACCTGGGTAGCCAGTTCAAATTCTCCTGCATCCCAGGGATTCCCAAACTAGCTTAGATCCAAACATGGTAATTATTTTCTGTTGGGTTTTGTTGCATTTACAGGGCAAATTTCTATGCTGATGCACCAGGGAAAATGAGTTGGCGGAAGACAGAAGTCACAGGCTCTTATAAAATGCTTTTGAGTTCATATGGAGAGTGGACAAACTCCAGGATACTGAAATAAAAGCCTCTTTCCTCTTTTAGTTTTAGAATAAGGACTATCAAAATGAAGGTAAATTGTTCAGTCCTTGGTGTTAAGTCAAGGCTTGTATACTTAACTATCATCATCTTGGTTGTGTTTCACCACCAAACAGCCATTCTTGTGTTGGCAGAAGGTGTCAGTAAGCAATATGGGCGAGAGCTCTGTTCATTTGTATTGCCCAAGGATCTGCCACAGAGCTGAGCCACACTAATGTTCATTTCCATTTACTTTTAGAAAGGAAAAACACCACCACAACAACAAAAACCCAACAAGCTTGAAATGTGTAATCTGTAAGGAAAAAGTGGGACTTCTTTAGTGCCTTTCACCAAAGACCCCACCATGTATTACAGTGATTAACTCTTAGAGGAATCTGCATGGTGCAGAGGAATTACTCTGTGCTCTGGGAGCTCTTTTGGTATAGTGTGAGTGCAAGACCTTTATCTACAGAGAGCCAAGCTTCAGCTCATTTAGTTTGAGAGCTGGAATTTGAAAGCAACTAGAAGCAAGACTTCAAAAAAACCCACCTTGGCTCCTGTGACTTCTGTTTAGTGGCCTGAACCTTGTGGGATCAAGACTTTTAACACTTAAGGGTGTGTGACAGTCAGTAAAATGTGCTCTCAAAACCACTACAAATTTATCCTGTTTGACTTGTCCTCTGATTGCAGCCTTTCTGCATGCAGACCTTTCACCAGTAGCCTAAGCTGGAGCTGAATATGCCTCTGTGGTCCAAAGGAAGATGTTCTGTTTTGAAGAACAACTTGAAAAGCCATACCTGACACAGGAGAACATGCTGCTCTGTTACTCTGGCCTCTGTAGCCCTGGAGTTAAATGTACATCCCCTCCAGGAAGGCAAGACTGTATCAGAGAGAGCACATCTGAGCTTGTGCCTTTGGAGATGATGACTTCAAGGCCTCTCTTCTGGGACTGCTGGATGAGGTCACTGCAGGGCAACCACCAAGGCAAGTCTTAGTGCCAATTCAGCCAAAATTCAGCCACAGCCTCGGGGTGTGTGCCTCTGACTTATAAAGGTATTATTTTTCCCTGCTGAAAAAGTAAAAATTGTCCTCCCCCTATGTTTTTTTCCATTAAACAATTCCACAACACATGCCCTCAAAAACAATTCTTTTGTTAAGGTGGGGTTTCTTTTTCTTCCTGGGCAACTTCCCCTGTCTAGTGCTAGAAGGAGAAACCTAAAGTCTCTGGATCACTTTTCCATTTTCTTGTTGTGAGAAAGAGTGCAGGAAAGAGGCTCTTCATGAAAACAGTTATTTTTTTAAGTGAGAGAAATAATAAAAAAACCCTAGCCTGGAATGAAAACACAGCCTGCATCCTCCCGGAGAGGTGGCAGCTTGAGGAGGCAGGCTGCAATTTGGTACTGTGGTCTGCCTTTCAGGTCATATGCTGCTGTTTATGTGATGAGCCCAAATTTTATCAGAGCCCTGAGACAGGATAGCTGTGCTTGCTGGGGTGGGTGGTAAGGATATGGTCAACCACCCTGTTGCAGCATGATGCTAAAGCCTGGAGATTGATGTCAGCTTTTCAACCTGCTTTCCTGTCTCCTTCACCTGTGTTTATTGTAGTTGCCACTTAACAACATCTGGTTTATTGAGTTTTGCAGAGGTTACTGTGTTCTCCATTGCTCCCATTTTGCACTAAGCTGAATTTCACTGGGGTGTGCAAAACATCCCGAAGGAGGCTGCGGGAGTGGGCAGTGTTGGTATGTCACTGCTCTTGAAGTAAAACTCATCTCAGCATAGCAGTGGATAGCAGACTATTGGTGCATGGCAAGCTGTTTCTCAGGTATGAAATTAGCTTGGAAATTTGCATGGTTCTGCTTTGTGGACAAGAGGAAAAACCAGGAGGACTCAGTATTATCGCCTGCATCTGCCTTATCTGGGAGAGCTTCTCTGCAAGTGCAGTAAATCTGTTTTCCTATGAATGCAAGAAAGCTCTTGGAATAATCTCATTTCAATCCCTCTTGTTATTTTTTAATGGATTCCAGGATGAGCTGGTTGCTATGTATAGCTTTTTTTACATAAAAATTTGGGTTTGAACCCAGCTGAATATTCAGTCCAATTAAAAGCAAAGCCTCTGCTAAAACAAAGGCAAGGGGAACAGTGAGGAAGGCTTTCATGCAAATGAATGAAACAACAAAACGAGGAGAACTGAGTGTTTGTTATTCATACATATTCTTAGAGGTAATTATTGTGATTTCATTCCTAAAAATTGCCCACTTTAAGAACAAATGATTGTATTCTAATAAGTACTTTTTTATTAAACTCGCAGTAAGTGATGTTGAATATGAATTATTAAAATGTCTGTGAGGTGCAGGGTTGTTTTTCTGTTGCCATATGCCTGTGAAAAATAAAAACAACAGGAAAACATGGAGCAAAGCAGGAGAGGCAAAATGTAAGGCAAGAACCAGCCCTACATCAGTGGTCCTAGTCCTGCTGGCCATGAGACAGAATTCCCAAAGTCTGACAGCAAAGCCAGAGCTCTGAACCCCTGTCATCTGCAGGACAGCCCCTACCCTGGGGTGTGGGGAAGGGTCTGCTCTGCTCGAGGAAGCAAGCTGGCAGTTTACTGCTCTCAAGGCTGAGGCATATCTTTCTTTTGAGCAATAAGGGGAAATTCGGGAGGAGGGGCGGAATGAGAATGACAGGAGGGAAAAATGAGCAGTGGGTGTGTTGCAGCACGTGGCAAAGAGGGAAAAGGGGATGGTCTGTGAGGACAGGTGGCAGCTGCCTGTATATAAAGGACATACTCTACCCTGCAATTTCCAAGTACTGAAAGGGTTTCAGCAGGGAAGTAAGAACAGAGCAAGGGAAGCCTGGAGAGCTCAATTTAGATTTAGCCTTTTAAGAAGAGGTTAACAGCGTAGCCCTTAAAATGTACCAGGAAATGCAAGGAAGTTTCTGTGATGGCTTTGGCGTATTCTGGCAATAAATGCAATGTGAAGATGTCTCTTCCATTTACTCTAAGCCTTTGACTTTACCCTGTCACTCTGGAAGCTCAGTGTACATAAGAGAAAAGAGAGGATGTGAATTTCTGTTTCAAAATATTTGTGTTTGTCTTTAGCATAGTTTACTACAGAAAAGGATCTTATGCCTTTGCACTCTGTTTATCTCCCAGACTTCCCAGCACTGTCAGGAGCTGTTGACCAAGTTTGACAGATGAGGATGAGTGTGAGAGAGAATGAAGTTTGTAGAAAATCAGTGAGAGGTAGAGCAGCGATTCACTAAGCACCTGAAAAAGAAAAGCTTTGATGGCCTCCAGAAAAGAGACCATGTCCTGGTCCTACTCCAAGAAAACTTTCAAGTGGAATTCACATCTTCCTAGAGCACGAAGTCCATCAGTTACATGACACGAGCCAGTAGAAAATCAAACTGTGGGTTTTTTTTTTCTTTTTGTGGATGTATTCTGGAGAACTATTGAACCAAAATGTCCTGAACAAGTAATGCACCTAAGTTCCATGGGATGTCCTGTGCTTAAAATCAGTTCTCATTTGAATGGCACCTCTGCGATTTCGGTCTTTAATCTCTCCCTCATTTCTGAGAGTTTGCTGCATGGTTGTACAGTTTTGTCTAGGAGAAATGTAAATCAAATGATTCTTCTTTAAGCCCAACAACCTGCTGGGTGACAGGACACAGTCCTATATATATTTTTGTTTGTTGGTCATTTGTATGAGGTGATGTAGGCATATGTGCCTTTTTAGCTGAGTTCCCTGCTGTGTAGTCCTGCTTCTCTCAGAGTTTCCCAGTAGAAAAACATGTATTGGCCCAGTGATGTCTGCATGTTACTGTGTTCTTCATGGTACTTATATTCTTAACATTTATAATTCAAACATCTTCAGAAAAAAAAGTGACAGTTTCTCTTCTACAAAATAAAGAGCAAAATGACTTGTGTTAATTATTCCTTCTTGCTTACGCACTTACCAGGTCATATATTACTCCAAGGCTTTTAGCGCCTTGGGCCAAAAAGGGTCATTACAGCACGTAGCCTAATGACCTGACCAAAGAAATGTAAGCTAGGGAGAATGAGTCCTGTTCTGCTGAGCTCTCTGAAATCATTAATGGATGCCTTGGGAATTCTACAAAGTAACAGCTCAGAAAACAAACACAATTGTTCAGTGTTGGATATCACTCTGGTGACATCTATGCTATTACAAAGATTTACAGCTGGAATAACTCGATCTGGGGTTTTCTCTTTCCCCCGTTGACTCACATTTTGGATGGCAGTCAGACCCTGAGAGTTGGGGTTTGCGTAATTGAAGCACCAGAACATATTAAGTGGGACAACTAATGGGGATGAAGCTTTTCCTTTCCTTCCAGACTGGGTTATCAATTATGAATTAGTGGCAATCTAAGATCAAAGGGGTTCCGTTTTTGCAGCTGAATTTGAGGATTTTGGAACGAAACAGAAGAAATGCAGTTAATGACTCATTTCAGGAAGGCAGGGACAGGAGATAACTGACAGGGGTGGAGTGAAGTGTTTGCTTTAATATGTTTCTGAACACGGACATACGTTCTCAAGTGTAAAACGGGGTGCTGAGATCAAGTTACTCATATAAAGTGATGCTGTCAGTTCCCCTTGTGGGGGCGGAGGAGATGGGAATCTGATGGGTAGCATTTTTCCTAATGCTGTATATGACCTAGTTATTGAGACATGCTGTAGATATGTACACAAAAAGCTGGTTTGCATTAATACAACAGGTTCCGTTGCTGTGGATAAAATACATCTCTCCAGGAAGAACACCTCAACACACGCTTAAACCAAGACATTGTGAGGGTTTTAGTTTAAAAGTGGCTACAACCTAATGGAGGGACATGCAAAAGAGCAGTCCAAGGCAGGACTTAGCTACACGCTCCCTGGAGAAGCAAGCAATAGAAGAGTTTATTATTCAAGATAGTAGATGATACCACAAAGACCTCAGAAGCCTTAGGGAACAAAGTAATAATCCATGTGATTTCTGCAAGGCAAGTGCAGGAATGCTCATCAAAGCAGATGGGCGCATCAGGTGCCTCTTGTTAAAAGCTTTTCCTCCTTGAAATACTCTGGTTCTAAGTGGGACCCAGCTCAAACCAGGTGTTTGTGGTTAGGGTCTGAGAGCTGCTCCCTACAGCTGCTCCCCAGTCTGGCAGTAACAGGCTCTGGGGGGGTGGGTACGTGCACAGGTGAGGCTGGGGTTGCCTGCTGGGGCTGCCAGGGAGGGGACACCAGCCAGGGTGTTTCCCTGCAGCTAGAGAGGAGGAGTTTCTTAACCCTGAGGCTTGAAGGCAGCGAGAGCCTGCAAAGAAGTTTCCTGAGGAGTCCTGGCTGCCCTGGCAAAAGTGAGTGTCTGGTGTAATAACATCCTAGAGGAAAATACCTGTGAGGATGAGACAGGCTGAGTGAGAGGAGGGGGCTCTGGGACCAGTCCTGGGGAGGTGAAGCTTCTGTGCCTGCCCAGTATCTCTGTCTGGTTTAGCATTGTGGCTGGCTATCTCCTCTCACTTCAGAAACAGAGCAGAAAAAGTCAATAATATGATATGCTTTTAAGTAAAATGTATTTATTTGGGCCTCAAAGTCACTGTTTTTAATAGGCTGTTAGATAAATTTCATGCTGCATAGTACTTACTTTGGGTAATGCCTGGTAAGTAGGATTTTAAATTAATTTAATTTTAATTGTTTATTATTTTGTTTAGCTAATGCCTCATAGTAAGACTTCTGAAATGAATGTGAAACTATTACTAAATTATAATGGAGCAATTATGAAAATAATGAATTTATTATCACAATTGCTGTTGGAATAAGGAGGAGATTCTAATGACCTGACTCACTTTTGCTGATATATTAGAAGAAGATGTGGTTTGGACTACTAAATTATATATTCAAACAGTTTAATATTTTTGGGAGAAACTTTCCAAACTTCACACTTACCTGAAATATGAAATTAATATTTACTTAAGAACAGAAAAACCTTTTCTAATTAAGATGAATGCAGAGGCCAAACGAATGAAACCTGCTTTGGCTTTTATTCAGAAATGGTTTTGTTTTTTCTTTTGTCTTGAAGATTTCAAACACTTCTCTTTTCTGAGGATTTGTAATGAAAAATGTTCCCTCTTCCCCCCCCCCTTAAGTTTTGATTTTCATTTGAGCAAGCTCTGATGTTGGGAAGGTGTGTCCTGTTGCTCTGATTTGCACCAAGCTTTATCATGTAATGATGAGCACCTGGAGATGAGAGTATCTGCCTTTACAGAACAGCAAGGAATCGGTATAAATCAGTCATTTAAATTAATCTTTTTATTTCTTTGGGTCACTGTCTGCAGTTGTTCATGTTTCTCCAAGGGCTTATCTACTTCCTGATACTAATTTTGTTTAGATACCTGATAATTTGTAAATCTTTCTGAGAGAAAATAGAAGGCATGACCTAGGCATGATCTTCTAGAAAATCAACCTAAACCAAATAATACAGGGAAAATGCTCAGCTCTCGTTTAAAACTCTGGGCTAGATTTGTCCTTGATGACTCTATCTTCAGGCCACAGTGCAAAGTTTCTTTAAAGGATCTTCCTGTGGCAGCAGAGATGTTGCTTAAGAAGTTACCTCTCTGTCTGGAGAGGGGTGCTAACTGGTGCACTGAAAAGGGGGCCAGCAATAACTTGGATGTGTTACTGATTTGTTATCTGATGGTTTGTGTCTGCCCCAGAAGTGCCTCTCGCATGTGGTGTGTAAGCAGTTCAGGTGTTTGGGTCTAGCTAGCTAGAGGAGGGTGGGGAGATGGGGAACCTCTAGCTCGGAGGATCTTTTTTCAGAAAAAGGGAAGAGATCTCTGTGGTACCTGGGTTTTCACAAACCTGCCTGGGCTCGTCGCTTGGAGTGTCGTGGGCTGGAAGGGCAGCATCTCGCCCCTTAGGAAGAGGGTTCTGGCAAATGCAGGCAAGTAAGTCATACAGTCCCTTTCAGGCCCATCTCAAAGGCTGCTAGTTGCTTACCTCCTGGCAGTACATTTAATCCCTAATGCTTTTGTAAAGGGTCCTCTTCAGTGGGTTTTGAGCTTTGATCTTGGATGCAGACTCCCTGTGCAAAGGGAGCCCTGTGAACCTCCACCTGGGCTGGAGATAGAGGGATGCTTTTCTTCAGGGGGCCTGATCAAGAGGCTTCTAGAAGTAAAAACATGTCCTCACAAAGCATGAGTAAAGCTGTTGTGCCTGGTGGGCTGAGGGGTTGGGGGCTGATCTGGGGAGTTCCTCCTCATTCCTTATTTCTGCCATCTCTGTACAACTGCATTCTCCGGGGTCTTCCCTTGTACTGCCAGAACATGCAGAAATTTCATTTCCTGGAGCGTGCCAGTGATGAGCGAGTAGGTCCTATCCTCTCTGTTTGCTGTTTGTTTTATTTGGTGTGTTGTTAACCTTTACTCAGTGCACTTATTTACTTCAGGTTTTAATGGTGTGATAAGGTCACAACAAATTTAGTGGGAGGCAATTTAAGCACTTACAGCAATAAATCACAGTGTACATCACCCTTGTGCGGTTTATTCAGAACCAGTGAAATCCAATTTGGTCCATAATATGAAGGCCAAATAAAGCCAGGTATCATAGTGAGAAAGCTTTGATGTATGGCTCTGAAAGAACCTGCACACTTCTCCTCTATAAATTAACAGCTATTTTGCAGAGCTGACAAGTAGCTGATATTCTTGGAACTGGTCCTATTTGTGGCTTTTTCTCCACCCCCCTCTTCCATTCCAGTCTCTTGATCGTTCCCTCTAAAAAATCCAAAGAGAAGAAAAAGCAGTCTGTTCTCTAATGTAGGTTTTAAAACATTGGTAGTATGGACACATCGCACAAGTGCGATGAACTTGCTGGTAGCACGTGAAACCCTAAAACCTCAGGGACTCATCTCTGCAGGAATGTGTTCTTATCTTTTCCTTTATACACTGCTTTTTTTTTTTATTATTATTATTATTTTTTATTTCCTCAGACCATACAGCCTTTGCAGGTAGGATCAAACCAGCCTGCAGGTCATCGTAAGAGCTGCAAAGTCCTAGCGACCAGAAGTGAATAGCAGCAAGCTTTATTCAAAAGCTGTGGGTAAAGCCCAAGGGGCTATGTCATGGGCCACTAAACTGCTCTGGCCAGGAAATGGGCTTGATAACCTGGCATGTACATCCTGCTTTAATTCCTGGGGTACTGTGGGGGCCATAAACCAACAGGAGACCTGCCGGTCGCCTGACCTTACCCCTGCCTTTAATTCAGCAAAATTGAAAAGGTGTTTGAGAGAGGAGGGAAGAGGGAAAGGGAAGGATTTGTTGCAGGCAGTAGTGTGAGACTCCTGAACTCTTTAAATGACCGAAAAGGAGGTTGGTTTTGCTGACGTGTAAAGCCTAGAAACCACATGGGTTTTAAACTAACATTAAAAACTAAATGCCAGTTCCCATGCTATTAAAGGTGGAATAAAAAATGTTGTGCCTTGTGACATTCGGAGCAAGAAAAAGATGAAGACTTTGTAGAGCTCGGCAATGCCGTGATTGTGAAGTGCAGAAGCAGTCTGAGGAGGAAGGATGACTGTTTTCTTGGGATTCTCCATCACCTGGGTAGTGAGAGATGAAAAAAACACTCTCTGAGTGTGTGACAGTGCTGTGATTTCTGCCAAACTTGCCAGAGAGTGGTGACTGGCTGGGCTGTGCAAGCAGCACACCTCATGGGTGCTCAAACAGCCTCCATAAAAATAGCCAAGTCGGGTTTTGCCAGGCACTGCTGCCTCTTGCTCAGTGTCAAATACCCCTGACAAGACCAACTCCCCGAGTGATAAAAATTAAAAAGCAGCAAGAGCTCATCAAAATCTGGATACATCTTTTTTTAGATAAATAAAACCTTGTCATTATTGAAGGATGGAGGAACTTGATGAATTTTTTGCAGGGGCTATAGGTGAGGCGGATTTCCCTCTCCCCACTATGGGGGTGGTTTGGGGTACATGCATCCATTGCTGGTTCTGCCATTTTAATATTGAGTCCTGAAGACTGCAGCTCCTATAAATGACTGATTTGTTTGCTTTTAAAGGCATGAGTCTCCTACCTTCATCTGGTGAATGGTGGATCATGAATATCTGATCTGTCTGCCTCAGGCTGGGAGGAAAGCCAAATGTCTTTTTTGCGATCAAGCCCTGGGACTTTTATCTAAGCACATGTACTTTTGGAGAAGGGGAGCTTGGAATACTGAATGGGTGAACAGCTGATGCACAGGGTCTGTGTAACCTGATGGAGATCCTATGACAGAACATCAAAGTGTTCAGTCCCTGCTATGTAACTTGGGGAACAGGGGACAGAGATTTAAATAAACTGGACTTGCCCTTGCTGCAACCTACCATAGATGCAAACTCTTTGGCTGTCACTGGCAGAAAATAGACGAGAGCAACAGTCACAGGGAAATGGGGCGCTTTCAATGGTGTCTGTGCCTCCACCCAAAGCACTGGGCTCCAGACACTGTCACTCTGCCACAGACTGAAAGCTGCAGCTCCAGAGCATTTTGCATGCAGAAGAGTCTCGCTCAGTCTTTAATGCCTAACTATTCTGATCCTCCTCTTGTAACTTTTTGCTGACTAACTACGTCCATAACTTCTTTACTCTAGTAAAAATGTGCTTAATGCACAGCCATGCTGTAAAGTCAAGCTGCAGTTCCAACATGCCTAATCCTAAAAGGAGCATTTGTTCAAAAAAGATCCGTTTCCCTAGGAAATGTGCTTTGATTCGCAAAACACAAAATGTATTCATTTAACTGAGCCATTCATGTGACAGGTCACTATTTCACCCTTTTGGTGCAGTAAAAGTTTATTCTTTTAATAGGTTTATTGCTTTTCAGTTGCTCGTTTCCAAAGGACTCACTTGAGTGCTGCAGCTCTGATCTGGAATACAGAAAATTAATTCTTTTTATGGTAGTCTATTCCTTTCACAAGTCCTCGTTTTAAGTGCAGCTCAACAGTATTACAAATAACAGTATGTGGTCCTATGGGGAGTACCAAGCCTCTAATTTAATGTTGTACTAGAGGCCTTATAATGTCAGCGCTGCTGAATCGAGCTTTTCTCTTTCAAGTCTTCCTCAGTGTCCCAAGGGGAGTTGTGAGGTATTGGGCTGGCTGTTGTCAATGTGTGTGGATGCTGCTCTGTGTGTGTGCATGTGTTCATTCTTCCAGCTTGGGATTTTTCTGGTCCTGAGCCTCATTAATAGAAATGAATGTTCAGAATGAACACTTATCTCAAGTGTCGGAGGGGGTATTGGACTGGATGACCTTTAAAGGTCCCTTTCAACCCAAACTATTCTATGACTCTGTGTTAAATAGAAGAACATTGTATGCACAAATTATCTGTTACTGCCAGGGTTTCATGGTGAGATACTCTGCTGTGAAGCACCAGAACACCCAGAGATACCCTAAACTCCCTCTGCTGATGTGCACGTGATCCCTGGCAGACCAAGGCACACTCCACCCAGTGCCTTGGGAGAGGATGCCTGAGTTTCCAAGGCCAGACTCAGGCATGGTTCTGTGTGTGCCGTTCACTTTGCCCCTACTCCTCCATTCAGTGTTTTGATGAAGTTTAAGGGATAAAGCCTTGCCAATCTTGGTTTGGTACTTGTAGAATAGATTTAAATGGGAATGATGGTCTTATCAGTTAAAGAAAATGACCACGTTTGGGAGTGGGATCAAGACCATTCAGCATCTCTGTGGCACCAGAATCCACCATTTCATTCACCTCTAGGATGAAGTAAAGCTCTGGAGAGCTGAGCTCTTTCTTGCCACTTCATTTTTTGCAGGACTGTTCCAGCTTCACTTCCTAACTTTCTCCTCTGGGTCGGTTTCCTCCCTGTTGCTGACAGATAACGACCTTGATCTAGTGCATCTTTTCCAGAGAAAGCAACTGAGCTGATTCTACTTATTCTCCACGCTGTTTAAAGCTAGGCATGGTTCAGCAGATCTCTACCACTTTGCCCTTGAGAGTAAATCCCAAGCCCTAAGATGCATCTTTACTGTTTGTGTTTCATGCTTTATAGACTGAAGTGCCCATCAGGATTTCTTGTGAGCTGTGGGGATGAGAGGATATTCTCCATCTCTCTTCAGGATGCTGACAAGGCATTAACCATTAATGCTGACTGGATCAAATTCATTTTGCTTGTGTCATGTTGGTATCTCATCCCATGTGAAATGAGAGCCCTTATTTATTTTGCAGAACTGGGTTTTGTGCGTACCTGCAGTCAGTGATTTGGCCCGCAGGAAAAAGTGATCTGGGTAGCCAAGACAGAGGGCAAGAAATAAAAATGTGCCCTTTTCTGAAGGGAATTTGAGGCAGAGAGAGAAGGAGAGCAGCCTTCCCTAGGGACCTTGCTAGAAGCCCCAGCAATGACTTGGAGGCTGCTCTGGATGTTGGTGGCAGCGCAGGAAGCGAGTGTGATGCTCTGTGACTTCCGTTGGCTGAGGGGAGTGGGGAATTGAATGTAATTGAACAGCACAGGCTTACTTTTGAAACTGATAATTATTATTATTTACTCTGGTACTATTTCTGTGTTGTCAGCACTCAAGTTCCCAGACTTTTGATGCAGGATGTGAATGCCCTGTTGCTGCTGGTGAGCTCCAAAGGGAGCATGTGGAACTGGAGGCAATGCTCAGATGAGAGGAAAACAGCGCAATTTCAGGATGTCATTTGTAATTATGCTTGTAATCATTACCTGGCTTTGAAAGACTTCGTGAAAGTGCGGACATATGGACTCCCTCAGCATTCAGTTGTTTTCAAGAGGCATATTGTGAGTGGGTGAGTGGTTGATAGGATAGAAATAAGGAAACCAGAATTCTCCCAAATGGTGAATCACTTCTGCTTCTCCTATTAACAGAAGGTCTCCCTTTCAAGGTGACTTTATTAATTGGGCCCTTTATCATTTTTTACATCACAGGGGAAAGTGAAAAGTTATCAGCAACTGTGTGTGGCTTTGGCTACAGAAGAAACAGACAGCTACCATCTGCAAAATTGAGCACTTTCAATCA
This sequence comes from Actenoides lindsayi, assembly GCA_025331215.1. NCBI lineage: Eukaryota > Metazoa > Chordata > Aves > Coraciiformes > Alcedinidae > Actenoides > Actenoides lindsayi. The sequence continues at coordinate 48,142 of WTSP01021851.1, read as the reverse complement.
AAAATTAATTAAATTAGCCCAGATTCCACAAGTAGTACAACTAGATCTCCCCAATACTTCCCAAGAGAAGCACATTCTAAGTCAAGTGCACCCAGAGACCATATATGGAAATGAGGCAGTTGTTAGTTTAATTCAGTCATCAAATTAATTTTACAGAAGCAGAAAATGCCAATAACTGGAGGTGGTGGTGGTTTGTAGTGCCAGTGTGTGAGCTCTGGATCCAGTGGGACTGTGGTGGGGGCAGTAAGGGGACAGACAGACTGACTGCTGGCAGTGTCCAGACCACCTTTAGCTAGAAGCAGCCCATTTAGTCTGTTCTTGCCATGCTTTTCTAGGTGTTGTTTTTTTTTTTTCATTGTGCCCTCAGCACAATAGCATGGGATGGGCAGCTTCCTTAGCTGCCGCATCTGCTGTATTGCATGAGCTCCAGAGAACATGGAGAGGTCAAGTCTAGGAACTTGCCAGGACTCCTAGACAAGAACTCGCTTATCAGCCATTGAAGAGAAGCAGTCATGACACCTAAATTAGAATCTGATAGTAGATGGTTTGACTACAGCCCTAAGTATCGCCATGAAATGCATTAAGTGACCTGTCACATGCAGTTTGCTGTTTTGCTCATCCTCTGCCCTGCAGAAAACTGTGTGCACAATGAGTTATTTGTACTGGTAGGAATTTTTAAAATAACCATATACTCTTCTGTCTTCTGGAGAAAGCAAGCTGAGATGTAGCGATAGTTGCAGCAGAGAGTGTAGTGATGGTCTTTTAATCACACAAAAGCTGTTTTACTTCATGGACTCTGACCAGTTCCTGAGAAGACACACTCTGCTGTGCCTAACACAACAAAATAAATGTGTTTTCCATAAAGCTTGGGGCTGTTGCGCCAAAAGCAACGTGACTGCTAAAGTAGCTACAGACGGTGCAGGCTTGCACATGCCTTGGTCTTTAGCCACTTGCTTGCCAGAGCACCTGGAAAAGTCATACATGCGTGAGGTTGGCTTTAGAAGTTTGTTCACTCTAGAACTCAAATATCACTTTAAAACACAATCATGTATACTTCTTTGACCCCAGTAGGATATCTGTCTTTCTGCAAAACAGCGACAGTCTTGCAGGTGCAAAAAGTACCAGTGTAGGTAAAATATATTCTCTAATTATCTAAAATTAATATAAAAATTTTTGCCCATTAATTACTAGAATAAGGGGAATAAACTTACTCTAGTGCTGAGAGGTTCTCTCCAGCTAAAGTCTCTCTGGGTTTACTATATATTGTGTTAGAACACCTGTGGAGACTTTTTGGTAGGTACAGAAACGCATGTATGCAAACCTTTCCCTTTCATTTGTCTTGCTGTTTTGCTCTGCATCTCACAATCCAGGCAGAGATTAGCTCAGGAGTTCCTGGACCACCCAGGGCAGTGATGGCCAGGTGTACATAGATGCTTAGTTATGACCCTGTTGCTGCTTGCATTTCTTGCTTAAATCCCTTCTTACTTAAATGCCACAGACCCCAGGTTAGGTTCTGGTTTTCATGTCTGCTAGAAAAATGCAAGGAGCTTGTGATGTGCCTGCCTGTGAGGTCACAGCATGGGGCAGAAAAGCTTTTGGTTGCCTTTATGGCTGTAAAATAATGTGGTGTGCTGCTCTTGCCTGACACTTTGCCTCAGCATGGTTTCTTTTCTGGGTGAATGAACCTGTGTTGAACTTGATCATCTGCAACTAGATAGCTTCAGGTCTTTGCCAAGTATCTCTGTTAAAATTCACCATTCATTCATACCATTAGTCTCTGCACCCATGTAGGATTAACTGGCAGCTCTTGGTAATTATGCCCAGTGCCTGTGCAGGGGAAGTTGCTGAGTTGAGTATGCCTGGCAGAAGATGATTCCTTCCTCCTTCTTTGCATTCCTGATCAGACTTGAAAGTCACTTGTTCTTTAGTGGATTTTGATACAGTGGTGGCTGCACAGCCTCTGATCAAAGGTGTAGAGTCATGGTGTTGGTGAGATAGATCACTGAAAACATATTCTGGGGTTTCACATTAAGTTTTTCCTTTATTGTTTTTCCCTTTTGCTGCTTATTCTCTATTACCCAGCACCAATGTGATGAGGTGGGGCACTTGATTGCTGCTAACAGTGTTTGATGTTCTGAGCTTCTTGGTTTCACTGGGAAATACCAGTATTGTGTCAAAAGCCACCTGGCATAGAAGAGCTGAGGTGATCCATGGACCCATCAATAGCAGTAGGGCTCGGTGAAGCTTTGCTTCCCCACATCTGAGCAATGAGCCAAGGAGTCAGCACATAAGCTGCTTTACCAGATGATTTCTCAAGGGCCATTTAAGTCAGTCTTATTTTTGTTTTGACTTGTTCAGATTCAGCAGGATCACCACAGTCAAATAATCTGATCCTTCTCAGTGTGCTGAAGGGTGCTGAAAGATTCAGCACAAATGTGTAATACGTAGCTTGGATCACAGGCATGATTCAATTTAGCGTTTGAGTTTCTGTTTTGTTACAGGTATGTCCTTCTCTTTGGCTCTAGATGTGTTGAGAGAGAGACACTGTCTATAGGAAACTATGGCAGTGGGAAGGGACTTCTGCTTTTTGGATGTCCAGACTGGCCTCATGCTGTCTGTGCTCTGCTTCATAGTACTGGGGCTAAGCCATCTTTGGTGCAATCTGCTAAATCTGTTGGTGGTACACGGTGAAGGGATTTGACCCCAGCTGCAGTGTGTTTACTTAGCTTTGCCAAAAAGATGGGGTGTGAAAATTGCTTTTATTACCAGAAAAAGAAGTTTGCAATAAAACCTGTCTCCTTGGGTGCACTAATTCTATTTTACAAAGAAAGAACATATTGTTTTAATTAATCATATGAAAGCAAAATTAGCATGATTATGTGAAAGGTGCTGTAAATCATTCTGATCCACATCATTGAACAAAGAGCACTTAGTTATTCCAGAGTTGTTAAAGATTTTATCTACCCAAGTGAAAATTCAATTAGCACAAACCAGTCTTATATAAAACTAAGGATTCTGACTGCAGGAAAAACTTTGTGTGTGAGTACTACCTTGTGCCTGTTTGATAAATTACTGTAATTAACTGTATCCCACGCAAGCTAAAGAAAATTTACAGGAATGTTGTTGTACAAAAGGAGTATCTTCTCTCTCATTCTTGGGTAGAAATTCGAATAGTCTGCATAATATTTTTCTGAACATCCTATTCTACATCAAGGTAAAAAAAATACTGCCAACATATGCAGACAGCTCTGAAACTCATTGTTTGGGGTTTGGGTTTTTTTTACCCTCCTGCTGCATTAGAAACAGGCAATGCACTTAACATGTTTCAATTAAGCAACTTGAATTCAATTAGTTAACCCAAGACATTAGTAGCAATAGACAAACTCAGAAATGAGATTGCTTAGAAAAAGAGCTATCTTCCTGTTCCTGGTCTAGTGGGAAGACTTGCAGAGGTAAAGAACAGGGCAGAAATGGTGGTTATGGCCAGTTATGCCAGAATGTCATCTTAATGGAAAAATAACTATACAAATAAACGAGTTTGGTTTTGGATGCATCTTTCCTCACCTGGTAATTGTATTTGTCAGGTTTTGGCTGAATTCTCCTCCTGCAAGGAAAAGCTGCTGTCAAGTGTCTGCAGGGTCAGGCGCTTTGCTGGTATGTGTATGAGGTGACATATTGATACAGTTCTCAGGTTTGAGGCTGTTATCTCTGTTACTGTCATCCTGTGCTGCTCTTTGTTTGTCTTGCAAAACACCTTATTAAGCAAATAGTAGTGGTCTGTTCCAGTGAGAGTAGTCAAATAGAGATGAAGTGGCAGTTTTAAGTGTTTTAATCTTCCAAGGAGGTTTTTCTGACTTCTGTGTGGATGGGGTTAGGCAAGATATGCAATGTCCCATAGCCAGACATAATTGTGTTTGGGGAGGATTAACATTATAATCTCCATAGATTCTACCTTCAGCAACCCCCAAAGATCTCATGGAATAGTCCACTTTCAAGCGGGCCATGTGTATCAAGGAAGGCAGTTTTTCAGGGTCTTGAATGTAATTGCTACATGTTCTTGTTGGAAATGTGATAGTTCAAGATGCAGTTAGGTAGTATCTAGTGTCCTTTCTTCATCTTGTCTTGATCTTTCTTTCCCACATAGAAATGTGGAAAAAAACAAGATGAAATTGTGCAATCTGAAGGAAAAAAAGGGAGAATGAAAACCTCACCTTTCTTTGGATGCTTGGGTGTGAAACATGTCCCCTCTCTTGTTTTGGTGATTTGCTTTGGTTGGATTTTTTTGAGTAGTTTTAACTTCCTTTCAAATTTAACTTAATTGTCCAAATTTGGATCTGGAGATAGCTCTGTTTGCCAAAAGTGACACACATGAAGTGTCTTGGCCTATGCAGCAGACTGTCTGACACCAGACTGTCTGACTTACAGCGTCTCTTGCTTTTTGGACCGAAAACAAAACACCTGAATACAAGTAAGCCTTGAATTGTAAAATGGACTCTTGTTCGTCCCTGGACTCATAACCCTGCAACTAAACCTTATGGCAGCTCTTGGCATGTATGTTAATCAGAGGGGTGAGCTTTCTGGATAAGATCCCTGTGCACCATACCCATTCGTACTGATCACCCTGGTTTGATTCAGAGGTGTAAAAAACCATAGGAACTGCAGAATCGCTGGCACTGCTTTCTGTAGTACCTGAAAGTGTCTTGGACATCTCCCAGACATGTAATGACCCAGCCTGATTCTAATTCTATTACAGCTCAAGCGCTGGAAGTCCTGAGGTCAGATCCTCAGCTGGAATAAATGAGCATTGCTCTGTTTTACAAAGATCTCTGCCAGTCAGCGTCAGCTGAGGAGCTGGCTTCTGGTTTGATGGGAGAATGTGGGCCAGCGTAACTGGAAGTAAATAAGATACAAATGGCTGTAGATATAGGCAGGGCAGGTAAAAGAATGGCAGGGGGAGTGAGGGGGAGAGGGCGATAGCAAACGCTTGAAGCAGCTGTCAGTGCAGTTAAGGTTAAGTGAAAACATTTACCCACAGCAGAAGTGAAAGTTCTGTCTGTGTGGCTAGAGTTATGTTTGCTCAGAGGTGAACAGAGGGAATTCTTTTTTTTTTTCTACTTCAAAAAAAAAAAAAAAAACAACCGAAGAAACCAAAACCCCAGAAATGAGCAAACCCCCATGCTGCCATGGGGGCTGTTGGGATGTAACCACTACACCCCCGCACCCACCCCAGCAGCTCTGCAGCTCTTTCCAGAGCAAACTGATGTTTCTCAGCAGCTTACTTTCCCTGCCAGTTTAATTTCAAGTCAGTTGGATTTCAGGCTTCCTCCTTTTAATCCTCACTTATTTCTTTAAACAAAAATGGTCAACCGTTTTGAGGTGAGCTGGATTAGTGGAAGCATTGCCTGTGTTGTCAGTGAGCAATCTCTCTGTGTGGGAAAAGCCCAGCATGTTTCCTCCCGGTTCCAGATTAGCTCCGCTGGTCCCTGCCGAGCGAGGAAATGGGTCATTGCTAATGTTGTTTAATTTTGTTTCTCGGAGATGGGCTGTGACTGCCTTAGGTCTGTGTAGCTTGGCTATATTCTCTTTGTGACTTGTACACCTCTGCCTTTCAATAGTATGATGATAGGGGTGGCACTTTTACAGAACTCAAGTATGTCAGTTGTGGCTTTTTTTTTTTTTTTTACCCTTTTTGGATGCCTGCTTGTGTTCCTCACTAAGAGAAAATTTCATTTTATTTTAGTAAGACTTGCTTGATTGAGTGCCTAATCTGTTATCCTTTTTCTTCTTGCTTAAAACCCAGAGCAGCACCGTATCAAATAGGCAGTTGTGCAATGCCATCCCAGGCTCAGGGTGGAGTTTGGGGGAATAGTTTTATTAATTACCCCTTTAATGAACTCTGTTCCCTTTGCTGACTTCCGAGTGCTTTTGGACATGCTGCCTCTCTCTAAAGAGGAGGTATGACTAGCACTTTGCTGGCGTCTGTGCGGATGAGGCACATGAAATATTTCTTTGGAACGAGAAAGGATGCAGCAAGGAGCAGTGAGTCCTTTCCCACTTTTTGCTCCAGCTCAAGGCTTTGCAAGTGAATCAGTGAAAATGTCACTCTAGCAAATCTCTGCCATGCTCCTGAGCATTCACACGCCTGTGTGGGTAGCAGCAGGTGCCAGCAGCTATGCCCAACATGTGTTGCCTCTGCAGCTGGTTGCTGGTTTTCCACGGGACAGGAAACTTACTGCTGTGTTTGAGTCACTCCTCTAACTCCAGTGGTCAAGGTCTGGATGCTTATGTTCAGTTCTGGGCTCAAACTGCTGTGATCACCCATGCAGGTGGTTGTCCTTTCCTGAAGAAAAAGCAGTGCCAAAGCATGCTGGGGCTGTCCTCCCCAGCTTTTGCACTGATTTAGAAGTCAATCGTGTATTGAGTAGTTTATTCATCCTTTCCTCTTTGCCCAACACCACCCCCCCACACACTTCCCTTATGCTTTCTTGGTCTGTTTTCTGAATGAACAGTAACTCATGTAATTTTACTGGCTGTCAAACTGTGGTGGAGTTTATTTGGCTAGTCAGTTTTTGTTTTGCAAAATTAATTAGATAAGGATAGATTTAAGTGACTGTGGAAGTCAGCAATGAAACATTACATTCTCATTAACTGGAATAATACAGTTGCTCTGCTGTAATCTGCAGAATCTCTGCAGAGTCAACGAGATGGACACAAGCGCAAGGAGAGGAAATTTTGCAGTGACTTCTTGCCAAGGGGGTTGGTGATGGGATGGTTGCTTGTCATCAATATGATTTCTTCAGAAAGGGCATCCTTCTTGGGGTTATGGAGCATGACCACAGGGCTGTTTTTGGCTTTCAGGAGCGGAGTCAGCACTTTTGGTGCATATCCAAGGCACTTGGCCATCTTCCCCTTCCCATTTCTAAAGGGTTCCCTTCCCTACACTCTCACTGCAGCCTGGTGAACCTAGTGAAGGCAAAAAATTGCTCCTTCCTTTACAAAGAAAGATGAATAGAGGGAAAAGGTAATGGGGAAAATCAAACAGGACAGAAGAACAAGCTGCAGTCTGAGTAGCTAAGTGTGACTGAGTCTCTTCCTGTCTGTTCCTGTCTGCAGGTTGGTGTGTCCAGTCATGTGTGATTTTGAGTTCTTTAAGCTGCTTTTTTTTTTTTTGTATTTTCAAAAATGCTACCATGATAAAAATAATAAGGCTTTCTGTTGGGATGAATAAAGAGTCAAATTTTGTAGTATAGTAAGGTAGGATTTCAATGATGTGCTAGGTTTAATGGCTTACAAATAAGTTCTGAGGACCCCGCGTCTACTCATTTAGAGCTCATACCTCCATGTGGAAATGGCTGTCATGGGAGCTAAATGGAAATCTTATATCTGGGAGGCTGGAGCTCTGCTTCTGCAGAGAGGATGAGCAATTGTGAATGTCGAGCCTCAGCCTGTGAGCAGAAAGGTGATTGAATTCCTGGGAGACAAACAGCTGGATCTGTACTGACATACGTTTGGGAGCACAGATCTGGGGGTGGATGAGTCCCTTCTATAAATAATTGCTCGGGACTACAGCACACGGGATGCAAAGGACAGAAAACAATGCCAAGGACAAAAATGCACAACTAGGGAATATGCTGAGAGAGTGGAATGAATCATATAGTGAAAAACAAACCAGAACAGGGGAAGGTTCTGGGGTTACAGCAAATAATGATGCACCTCTCCTGTCGAGAGCATGGAATGAAAGGCACTTGGTGAAAGTGCTTTATGAACTGTACACTGGATTGAATTCCCACCGAGGCTCAAGGAATTGTTCCCATTTATTTTTTTTAATGAGTTGATTTGGGCTTCACAGGCCACATTTTGATCCCTTGTACTTTGTGGATGTTTTCTTACTCTGCTGGGCAAATATATCAATTGGTTTTGGTTGGACTGTTTGTTTGAGCACTAAGATTGTGTTAATTGTGAGTTAGGATATTGCTGTTGTTGTTTAGGATCATAAACTGTCATCGGATCAAGAATCTTTTTGCCTTCCAGTATTTTAAAAAGTATTTCTGTTGCCAGCACAGGTAACGTCCCATGGCAATGCTGTACCTGCAGGAGTAACACTTTGAGGAAGGATGGAGAGCTAGAAAATAGAATTTATTTGCAAACATGGAGAGAATTCAGCATATGCTTTTTTAGCTGAGAAACCAAGACGACTGGGGGACACTTGTCAAAGCAAGACACACACACACACACACACACCCCCCCAAGCTTCTACTTCAAAGCAGCCTAAGAAATTCACCCAGATTAAACATGTGACCTAAGTTAATTCTTTTATCTGCTAATGATACCAAGCAATTAGCTTGTCAAATATTTGTAGCTGACTCAAAAATATTTACATTTTTTTAGCCTTGAAATAGAAGAGACCATTTTGCCCTCATGTCTTAAAAAATGCCAGATATTCACCTCATAGTAGTAGGAATCTGAGGCAGCAGAATTCTTTTAGCAGGGACCACACAGGCATCAGGTTTGGACTCCCATCTCCAAAGTGTTGCTGGATCTTTAACTCTTGCAGGTTGATTTCATGCCCACTCCCCCTTCCCCCCTCTCCAGCACACATACATACATACACCCTGCCCTGATGTTCTGGTTATGGTAGTGCCAGGACACTGACACTTCCTCAGCTTAGCCTTCTTTCCTCTAAATTAGTAATCCAAACGATCTCTGTTTATTTTAAAGTTTACTGTGACCATGTACCACATAATTGCAGATCTGAGTATAAATCATGGAAAGACACCTGGAGCTTGAGTTTTATCGTCAATAAATAATCAGGAGAATCTGGGTGCTGCAGTGCAGTGAGGAGTGTGGGCTAAAGGTGTAGGGCACTAAAAGTGCAGTGAAGCAGGAGAGTGGAGAAAAAAATAACTAATTAATGCTTATTGAATAAAACTATTCTGCTCATGATCTGTGGGAATTAGATTTAAGAAGAATTGGATTTCGAAGAGACTCAAGCAAGCTGATTCAGTGACATGGGTTTTGGTGTAGCACTGAGGCTGGTGGTGTTTGCAGAAGCACAGAAACCAAGGTCATGTCTTTGAACTACACATGTTTTTGATGGGAATAAAAATGAAAGACGTTCCTGGTGTCTTTGAACTGGTATCAAAAACAAGAACTAGAGGTCACAAAGTGACAGTGAAGGAATGGATGCAGTCAAAATATTTGTGACAAAAATTTCTTCATCTGGGAAGGGCTTGGTACCGCACAAGAAATCAGCTGCATAAAAATACCCTGCAAGAAAATGCTCAGAGGGAGCAGAATGAGTTTTTATTAGGACAGCAGTACTGCAGCGTGTAAATTAAATCTAGCGTTGTGTTTGGAGTGATGGTGGGGCTGCTGTCTCAAAGGTCCGCTGTGGAGAGCAGCACCAGCTGTGTCATGAATACACCAAAAGAGGATGTAGGACCAAGAGAGTTTACCTCCATGGGATGGATGCTCCTCTCCCACACAGATGGTGTAGTAGAGAGGACTGGTGAGTTGGTGGGTGAGGGGGGAGAGGTGATGAGAGATAAAAATCAAAACTAAATTTCTAACCTATCTTTCCCTTGCTCTTTGGAGTTTGTCCTGGAGTTTTCATCCTTGCACACATCTCAGGTATCTGCAGTACAGCTGTTTGATATGCCAGCATCCCTCTGTGCTGTGACACGTAATGGGTGTGTGTCCAGCTGTATGAGGGAGGACAAGGGCTCCCAGCATGGAGCTGTTGCTGGTGATGTGCCTCCTAGCAGGGCTCTTTCCAGCATGGGGCTCTGCTGTGGCTTCTTGTTTGTTAGGAGATGCAGCACATCTGCAGCAGGGGGGCCTGGAGTGAAGAAACTCTCAGATAAAGGTATCACAAGGACGATGTTTCAGTAGACAAGACTGAGCCACATATCTTGAACAAGTCTACAGAAGTCAAGCATCTAGAATGCCCAATATTTTTCCCTGCTCTGGGCAGCAGTACAGTGCGTGGCTGAGACAGGAGCCCTGCTGAGACCACTGCCTCTTTCATCCATCCAGCCCCAGCTATGGTGCTTCCCTTCCCCGGTGTTAAAGCTCAGCTGAAGCAGAGCCCCTCTGAACTTAGCTGAGCTTAAAGAAAAAGTTTGTGAATACATTGCTGGTTTATTCACACTTACTGACCTTTCCTGGCTGCTTCCTCACCTTCCTTGTTATGTCTTCCTCCTGTCTGTGATTCCATCTGCATTATCCATCCATCTAGGAGGAGTGTAGTTAGAAAGGGCTGTCACTCTTGATGACTAACAAAAGGAAGGGTATTTGTCCTTTTGTCTATCGGTGTGATAAGCAAATCCAGTGCCAGTCATTTGCATGCAGGGAGGACCGTTTCATTAAGAATTTCATTAAGATGGTAATGTTTAATGTTTCCTGGAAAAAATGAGTTTTTAGGTTCTTCAATTATATAATTAAAGTCAGAGAATTAGGGAAGATTGCAAGCTGCTTGCATAATGTGGGCAAGTTTAATGGTAAAACTTGTAAATAAGTTCAAAGGAAATGAGCTTGCTTTATGTTACTTGCCTTGAATGGAGTTTGTCTCCTGCAAGGGTGAGGGATACAGAGGAAGGCAGATGGGGAGTTAACAGGTTTTGACAGAGGAATGTATTAGCAGACAGGTCTCATTTTTCTCTGAGTTTGAGCAACAGGAGACAGGTGACCTGGTAAAACACAGAGAGCACTGCTAGACAGCCGGGCTCGGCCAGCCTGCTGCGTGAGCTGTACCGGTCAGCTCTCTGAAATCATGTCTTGCAGAGGCTGAGATTTAAGGATATTCCTTCCACTTTATTTAGCACAGCACTAGGTTACGATGGCGTTGGACGAGCATTTTGCAAAGTCGTGTTAATTTGTTCCCTGTGACACTGTATTTCTGTCCCCACCGTGTGTGGGGTGGAAATGCTGTGCCGATGTCGTGCTAGAGCTGGCTGCCTGCTCTGGCCGAGTGCGGAGGAGAAGCAACTGATGCTGACCTGAGCGAGAGCCAAGAAGCACCTACACAGCCAGGCTTGTCAAGTGGAGTCAAGGTATGCGAGTTGTGTACACGTGTATATGGATAGATAGGCAGAGGTATCTACATACATACACAACATACGTGTAACTATGTATATCTGAGCAGAACAAATTCAAACACTGTGGCATTAATTCTTTAAGCTAACAGACTATGCCCTATCTGCTTTGCTATAGAATAGGTTTCCTTCGGGTCTAAACTTAAGGCAGTGGGAATGGTTTAAAAGGGATCCTTTCCTCTACAGGGGATAAACTGTGTCCCAGCAACACAGTTCTCACTGCAGCAGGCCGAAGTCCTTCTGTATCCCCAGTTTGCCCAAATCCTACCTGCTAGGAAGGGCTCTCCCAGTCACACGTGGGGTTTCCCAGAGCATTAGAGAAGCTGAACCTGGAGTTCGTTAGCATCCTGATGGCTCATTAAATTCCCTGACTCCTGTCCTGCCCCCAGAGAGTTATCGTTTTAAGTGGGGAATCTGACAGGGAGCTGCTGTGCTCCTGTCTGCTGAGGGTTATCAGCTCCATGTAGTTATTCCAGAAGATCTCTGAATCTTTTCATAGCATCCTTTAAATGACAGTCCTGAAAAAGGGGACATAAAAGGGAATTTATTAGGGAGAATTCCCAAGAGAAGCTGAAGCAGTATAACACCTTGAAAAGGGAATGGTGACCTGACAATGTCATGTATTATGTGCTTCTCCTTTTAGTACTTTATATAGCTTATTTTACAGAGATGACCGTTTTGGATGCATCATTTTTCTTTATAAGGAAGATCTATATTTGAGTGATTTGAGAATAACGCCTCTTTCCTCTTTTTTTTTTTATTTTTCACTCTTTCAGTTCTTTGTAGGCTTTTATTTTGTTTAATTTGGGACTTTTGAACACTGGCCAGCATATTAATATTTCATATGGAAAATAATTTATATGGATTAAGTAATTCACTACTCTTTTCCTCATTCAGCTTGTGAAAGATCCACAAAGATTTCCTTAAATTTCTTAAAACCCATCATTTTTCCCCCCCCTCAATATATATTTGGCAACCACACTTTGAGTTGTGGGATAGTTTGGAGCATTTAATTTGAAGTATGTGGTGATGCTACATTTTTGGACACAAGATCAGGCTGTCTATTGGCTAGTGTTAATAGTCTAGTCTTGGTGGCAGGGTCCCTTTGGCCCTCTAGTAAGATAATGCCTCAATATTTCTTCCCCGTTATTGCAGATTAACACTTTTGATTTTTTTTTTTACTTTTATTTTTTTTTCCTTCTTCCTAACCTCTGTGCATTCAGCAAATCTCTTTAGAGTGCTGACAAGAATGATGCGTAGGTCTTTCATTATTATTTATCTGTAATGTATTATGAGTCAATGAATCACATATTTGCTTTCTGCCTGATAAATACTTGACTGCAAGGAGAAATACACCTGGTCATTAGTAGTCCAAGAATGGTATGTCCCATGAGTTCACTACTGGGTCAATAAAACTGTGTCTAGGCATTACACTGGACAAAAGGGGATTACTGGGTTATTGAATGGGAGGTGAGTGATTATCGATTGGAGTATTTGTATTTTGAAATAGCTTTAAATAAAAACGTACCATGCATGTTGTCACTTGCCAAACTTCTGAGTTGTCTCTGTGGCGATAGAAATACTCCTTTTGCATTGCCCATTCATAGTGATGTTACTCACCTGTTAAGTTTTGTAATAAAGCCTGCCCATAGCATTTCAGACGTGATTTGTTGGCTCTGGGTTCTTCCCAAAGTAACTGCAAATACTGGGATTCATGAGATCCAAAATGTGCCACGGGGATTTGCCCATGACCTGTGGGATCAGTGAGGGCCAGCCTGCACCCTACAGCTCAGTCTGGCAATAACATGGTGATCTGGAGCTGTCCTCTGTTTTAGCACCACTCTTCATTTAACATTGCTGTATTTACTGTCATCATAGTGTTGAGAAGAGTGGGAATGTATATTGCTTCCCAAATTCCCTGAAGGAATTGGCTTTCTTACTGCAAAGTAGTTGAGAATGCTGCATAGATGGGGAAGATTGATGAGCAGTAAGTAAAATATTTAAAGACACGTGTAAGACGAGCTTTGCATGGTATCCATTTATCATCTTGAGTGGATTTCATCTCCAAGCTGAGTTCAGACTTTTAAAGGAGAAAACCAAGAGTATTTGCTCTTGGAGCTGCAGCTTTAGAGAACTTCAAGGAGCAGGAGTCACTGCAAAATTAGTCTATCTCTGGGTCTTTATTGAACTGTAAGTGGTTACGCATTTATTGCTGCAAAGTCTTGGTTGCTGCTGAGGGCTAGAGGAACACAATCAGACATTTCAACAGTGTAATTACTCTGGTGTGGAGGCAACAGAGTTGTTCCAAGGTCACGTTGTCACATCAGAGCAGGCTGTTCCCTGCATCTCATTTTTATGCCCACACACAAAGAGATGCTTTTCTGGCTGATATTTATAGAGAAGTCCTACAGTCATTTTAATTATGCACAACATACTGATGCCTGCTTCACTGATCATAATTGCAGCTCTGACCTGTTTTATTTTTTGATTTAGATGCCTTCTCTTAAGCATTGCTCTGGGATACGATTTACAGTGGCAGGTACTGGAAGTGAGGAGACAGCCATTGATGGAATCATAGAATCGTTCTGGTTGAAAGAGACCTTTAAGATCACCAAGTCCAACTGTTAACCCAGCATTGCCAGGTCACCACTAAACCATGCCCCCAGGTGCCACATCTACACATCTTTTAAATACCTCCAGGGATGGTGATTCAGCCGCTTCCCTGAGCAGCCTGTTGATAAAGCAGCTTCAGCTGTTGGAGACTGAAACATACTGTGGGCTGTCACTGAAGGCCTCCTACATTTCTTGAGGAAAGTGTTGCCATCTTTCAAACAGCTGGGAGAGGAGAGACCAGGACCTGCCTGTCCCATCCTGCACAGATGACCTGTCTTGTCCATCTCTTCAACTTAACTTCCCCTTTTAGCATTTCTCAGCATGAAAAGTCCAAAACCTCCATGCTCTGTTCTTTCTGAAAATATTTTGTGTTCCTCCCCCCCCTCTAATCAGAGTGATTGGTCATGCAAAGGCAGGTCCAGGAGCAACATAAACACTCTTCCATATGCAGCCTTCTGCATGGTAGTGTCCAAGAAAAGCATTCCAGCACTGCTACAGTGTCCCTTCCTTTTGTCACAAGATTCACTAACCAGAGAAATCCATTTCTTGTAAAACAAGGAAATGTGGGAACATGGTATCTTGCAAGCATCAGTGCTGCCAGCTTGTGTATCACAGTAGAACCACCCCCAGGCAGTGTCTGGAAAGAGTTAGGGTTTTTTTCAATCCCTTGTCATGTTGTTATGCTACTCATTTACCAGCAGAGATGTTGGAAGACAAGTCCTATGGGCCTTCTGCAGTGCTTGGCAACAAAACATTTATCACCTAGTGCTTTTAAGTGTTTATGCAGGGCAGGAGAGGCATGAGTGTTTGGGAGAGAAGATGACCCATTTCTATCTTTCAGAAGTCTTCCTCAGAGGGAGGCTTTGCTAGCAGAGAATTCTGCTAGTGGAAGAAAGCTGGGAGATGACAAGCCTCTCGGAAAGTTTTTCTTCCATGAAATGCTGTTTGCAGAGCCCTGTTTGGGTCACTTCAGCCCCATTAACAAATCGGGGCTTATGTATGCTCTTTCATCACAGGAAAGTCCTACCATATTCAATCCACCATAATCAGTGCATCAGGACTTGGCCCATCTGTGTGCAGCCCGTCTAGTGCTCTTTGTGAGCTGTGTCTGGAATCTTGAACCCTAAAAATCAGTAATCCTGTGTCCTGGGGCTACAAATATGATTCTTCTAGCTGCAGCAAAGGCTTGTGGTACTCCACAGTGAGAAAGGATCCTATCTGCAAAGTCAGTGAAGTGCACCAGGCTTCCCCTTGTTAACAGGCGGATAAAGAATATCTGGTCCCTGTATATGCCGTCTGAACTGGGACCTGTTCAGTTCTTGCTATGCATTTTTTTTTTTTTTTAAATGTATTTAACACTTCCTCTGAAATCTTTAGCAAAAACCCATCTGGTTGGGGTGAGGGGTAGTCTAGAGAGCCACACTAATCTAATGGAGAAGAAATGATTAGGAAGATGGCTTGTTACTTGCTTTGGTTCTTCCCTGGCATCTATTTGACTATTCCTCTCCGTGGCTATAGTCTGCCTTTCTTGGTATGGCTTTCTCTGGTATTTTAAAGAAACATGACATGGTATAACTCTTGTAGAAATGATGTTCAATAATGTAACACTTTAATTGCTGTGGAAGTGTTCAGCACGGGGCACCTAATGGCCCATTGGAATGGGCTATGGCTTTTCTCACCTTCAGGTTAATGCTTTGTATTGCACTTAGCTGCTTGGAAATGGGTTTAAGGCCATGTACTGAATTCTCATTTGGAGAAGAAGTCATAGTAAGAGAGGAACTGTTGAAGTGTAGTTTTGAGTTGGTTTGGTTTTTTTTGTATTTTTATTTTCCTACTGGGAAAAGAAATGCAGGAAGCGTTGGCCTTATTCTGTAACATTTCCAGGCTCCTCCTGCTAATATTTTAGCAGCAGCTGAAACAAAAATTCCCCTTGTCTTGGCGTATCTCAGCAAGGCATTTTTGTCCCAGGTTCACTGCACTGGGATGAGGGAGATGGGAGCAGCCATTCACTCCGTGCTGACCTGAGCTGTGAAATTTATTTAAGCTACTGAGTTGCTACAATTGTTCCTTATTGTGTAAGAGTAAACAGTATGGGAATCCTCTGTCCTCTCACCTTCTTCAGTTGCATCACATCATCTGCTCCACAAAGCTCGTCAGAAGCTGTAAACTCCTGTACA
Organism: Actenoides lindsayi; assembly: GCA_025331215.1. NCBI lineage: Eukaryota > Metazoa > Chordata > Aves > Coraciiformes > Alcedinidae > Actenoides > Actenoides lindsayi. The sequence continues at coordinate 32,259 of WTSP01021851.1, read as the reverse complement.
GGGACTTTAGAGTGCTGTGGTTTTGTGGTTTTGGGTTCTGCCCACTGACATGTTGAATACTGACAATTTAAATTATAGTTAGGGGAGGGTGACTTCAGCCATGGTCCTGCTCTTCAAGTATGACTGAGCGTCCTCAGTAAAAGAGGAAATATACCTGCAGTCCAAAGCAAGCAAGCAGCAACCTTGGACTGGTGTTTCCTCTCTCAAAGCTTCACCCTGCAACGAGAATGTTACACGGTTGTTTCATCAAGGCAGAGAGTCTGGTCTCCATGTGGGTTTGCAGACCCGACTGCTTAACAGTTTCTTGACAAGGAGACTGCTGGTCAGTCTTAGCAGTGGCTGGAGATACTCTTAATGGGTGAGGGTGTGAAATAAAACCAGTTTGTGCAGCCCCTGCTGCTTTCCTCCTTTTTCTTGGTCTCTTTCCCTACTGAGGCACAAAGTCTGCAATTTCCAAAAGCAAATGCCTTGCTTGGTCTGTGTCAGATCAAGCTGCATCACAAGTGGCAGGTTCTCAAAGCAGATGTGACAGCTACAATAGGGCATATCACCTAGCTGGTGCTGTCAGGACCTGGTGTGACAGTCACAGTCACGGGTCTGGCAATAGGCAGAAGAGCCCCTGAGAACTTAGCATAAAACCAGCTTATTGAATGATTGATCATCAGTGCACGAGCACCGCACAAAGCACTCGTGCCAACTTGACTGAACTTGGTATATGCTATTCACCCTAACTGATGCCGCGGGGAGATAAGTTTTGCTTACTGACCTGAAGGAGATCATTGCCTGTTGACTTTGAAAGAAGAGGTTTCAGGATCCTGCCTGTTCCAGAGCTTAAACCTACCCCTTGAAGCATGATGTGACTGCACCGTGTCTGGGCAGCTCTCATTTGTATTGTGCAAAGGAGGAGCAGGCTCTGCCCATCTGTCCTTAGTGTTGGGAACTCATTTCAGATGGCTTCTCTGCTGGGTGCTCGTACCACCTCTAGAGTGGTGCTGGTAAAAAAAAAACCCTGTGTGAATCAAACTCGATGAAATGCATTATGTAGGTAGTGGATGGTAATCTATCTTGAGGCACTAAAGCCTGAAGGGTTTTGGCAAATAGATTTAGGCACTTGGCTCATCTCATGCAAGAAACCCTTAATTGCCTTTCAGCTTCTGTCCTTACAACCCCAGAGTGCTTCAAGGTGTCAGTGCATGGTATCTTCTGTCCCTCTGCATAATGGAAAGAAGTCTGAGCATTTGGATAGATATGTCTTGTTAACAGGTGTCAGTACGAAATAGGATAGTAAGAATGTGGTGAAATCTTAGGCCATTTCCTTTGTAATCTTGTGCAGCTGTGAGGATGCTTTTACCAAAAAACATTTCTCCTTCATTATTAACATTTGGTATTAGCAGGTCAAATGAGGTTGGCAGGAGACAAGCAGAAAGCAACTGCGAAACTCCAGTGCTCTCTTGCAGTATGACTGTTGCAGATCCATCTCGTGTGAAGCAATGTTCTCTGGCCCCAGGCTTCAATTTGGTCCTGACTCAAACTCACATGGGCCCCAGGTTTTGTAAGCATAAAGCTTTCTGGGATAACCTGCCTTCATCATGTTGCAGCTTCTGTGCTGGGATGTGGGGTTTTTTTGCATATCATTAAACAGTGGGGCACTGCTACTGTCCATCTTTTAATTCCAGAATACAGCAATATGCTGACAGCAGAGATAGGAGCTGTGGTAACAGCATCAGCAGGACAAGTATGGGAGGCTGTTGAGGGTTGTATATGCACAGAGCACACCTTCTCCAGCCAGCAGAAAGTGCATGGCTCACCTTTCCCTTCCTATCTGACAGTAATGCACCATCAGCTGAAATCCAAGAGCTATTTATTGATTATTACACACCATCATTAACTGGCACGTGCTGAACAGAGGCATTGAAGTAGAGAGTGAAAATCTGGTTTTTGACTCCTGGGGCTGATTTTCCAGGAAGGTGAAAGCAAACCTGTGACAGTCAACAAATTGGGAAATTCCTGATGTGTCACACATCACTGCCAGTCTGTGCAGCAGCTCAGGAGAATCTGATGCAGAAACATGACCCATTAGCAGACCTCATATGTTGTCAGTATTCTTGTGGATGGGTCAGGGTGTAAAATTAGCCAAGCAATACAACGGACTGCAAGTCTGGCACCTTGAGAAAGTTCATACTCCAGAAGCACCCAGGAAGGGGTAATGTTAGTTTGAATATGCTGCTGTTACAGTGCAGCAACTGCTGGCCCAAAAGCCTCTTGGGCAGTGGTGATGTGGTAACTGCCTCCTTAAAAGGAGGGGCAAGTATGTAGGCAGGCAGGGGAACATGACTGGTTTTGGTTTGTTTTGTTTGTAGAAATGTGAGTTGTACCCAAATTAGATGAATCCTTTCAGCAGCGGTGCCAGGCTTTTTAGCTTCATGCCCATGCTCTCTAACCCAGGTCCTCAGGTGGTGGGAGTGGCAGCTGCTGAGGCTGTCACCGCTGCTTTTGCAGCTCATCGCCTGAAGCCACCTTATTGCGCTGTAATCGGCAAGGAAAGGTGCCAGTATGGGCAGGTGTTAGAGCAGCTTACTAATTTTTATCAGACGATAAATGTTTTCATTTATTCTGTCGCAGAAGAAGCCTTGGTTACTCTTTGGGAAAATTGAACAGAGATAATAGGTTTCCACTAATGCTCCTCTTCAATCTTGCTTACTCAGAGCTGCTCCCATTTCTACAACAGGGAGACCAACTTGTCTGTTGAACATATCACTGCCAAAGCAAACTGTGGAAATCTAATGATATTACATATTGCTCTCAAAGATGGAGAAAACATTTGTAATACTCGGGCTTATCACTAAGCTGCCCAGTCATGAAAGAAGAGGAAAGCTGATGAATTCAAACAGTAGTATAAAAAAAAACAAACCCACAGAGGAAGAGAACAATGTTTTAAGAATTCCCTGCTTGGTGCTAACCTTTCCTATCAAAAAGACCAATGCTTTGGCTAGGTCATTATGATTGTAATAGCATCTCCGAGAGGCAATTTGATGCAATATTCGTAGAGGTATTGTTTGATAAGTTTGTTTTACTTCTTCCCTACTGATATCCTTCCCTGTTCTATAGTTATGCTGAAAAAATAGGCATTATACACTGTCAATTATTAAGTTTTTATTCATGGTGACTACCTGCTGGTGAGCTTTAGTAACAATTATCTTCCTCCCAAAGTGTAGGACTGCATGGCAAGAGATTAGATTAGTTTCATGACTTTGCAAACAACTTTCTTTCTTGCCTTTCATGAGCCTTTTGATCACAATTATGTCTCTGTGCACCATTATTATTAAATATAATAATATTTAATAACAGAATTAAAACCAAATATTGTTATATTAATGGGTACTCTGACATAAGCCTACCTCTTCTTTTTTCAGAAGATCTCAACTCAGAACTTTCACTGACCTTGGTGGCAGCTGACCTTTGTGTTTTGAGCTATTGGGTCACTCCTTGCCACCTTTCTTGAATGTCTGAACCAAGCACAAGGCTTCATATGGCTTGTGGACTGTGTGCAATGTATGGGGCTGAGGGAGCCCAGAGCAGTGACTCTGTTTGGAGTGGACACCACAGCTCTGCTGCACCATCGCAGATGGGCTGTTCAAGATGGGGGGGAGAGGGGAAGGAGAGGGCTTTGGGGGCACCCAGTCATGGACTGCAGCTGTTTTGGTTCACATCCAGCTAGGGCTGTAGGTATGGCTAGGGAGCTGCTCCCCACCATGACAATAATGGTATGTTGCTCAGAGTTGAGTAGTTTCTGGTGTTTAAGAGTCGCATGCTAAACACACCTCTTGGCCAAGGTGATTTTGCAATGTCTGTGGTACATCTATTGATGGATTTTATGCCTTTAGTCAGATGGGATTGGTGTCTTCTGCCAAAAGAAAAAGTGAAAATACCTCCAGGATGCCCAGTGTGTTTGACATGATGTTCACAAAGAACAGAAACCATTGTTGTAGCCCTGTTCTCTTTTCTTTGGCCATTCCTGTCTCCTTAGTACAGAAACATCCAGATTATTGCTAGGGAAATCTGTCCAGGCTATCCCCAAGCAATTTAAGGCACCTACCCTGGACCTGCAGTGGATAACACGTGTGAGGTGTAGCCCAAGAGATATCCTCTTGCTCCACCTCCACATTTTGCCCGATGTCTGTTTTATGAGAGGACCTGAGGTTGCAGTGGAGGTTCCCAGAAATGATCAATCAGCACAGTGAATCATGTCACTTCCTCCCCATCGCTCACTGGAAGGGGACACTGCATTCTAGATATTGGACTTAATTGCTTTCTGAATGGCAACACATTAGGTTTAATTACCCATAAAATTGAAGTACAGATACTTTAGGTCCAAAATAATTTTCCAGCTCAGTAATCTATATGTGACCAACCTCTGGGCATGGTTTCCAAAGGCATTTCAGGGTGCAACAGTTACACACACATCCATCAAAACAGTTTTAGATGAAAAACTTGGTTTGCATTTGACAAGTTTTTGGTTGCAACCAAAAAGCAAGAATCTGGATCTTAGCGAGCTTGCAACTGAAAATAACCTTTAGGGTTTCTAAGTAGATGTAGAATTCCACCAGATCAGAACAGTAGTGTTACCTTTTATGTTTAAGATGATAACATAAAAGTGGAAAAAAATCAAGTCCATTAAAATAGATTACATGCATCCTCTTTTAGAAATAAGGCAGATCAGATGCAGAGAGAAGAACTACAGAGAAACTGTAATCTACCTATGAAATCTTGTAAAATTAAAAAATAGTTCTTGCTCCTATATTTAAGTCATGACCTCTCTGAATAGAAACAGGATGAAAAGAGGCATTCTTAAAGATCTTCTGTTGTTTCTGTTCGGTTCCCTGCCCCTGCTTCCAGCCATTGGGTTCTCCTCACCAGGGTCTATCTGGGACAAGTTTGCTTGGGCACTTTCAGTGGCATGTGGTATCTTCATGTCTTATAATATCTGCTGGGGCTGCATAGAGAATCAAATTGGGCAGAGCTTAAATTGCATTGAAGTGTGACTGAAATGAGGCTTGACAGAATGAAAATAGGGCCATTGTACCATTTCTTTTCATGGTGTGTGTTTTTTGTTGTTGCTTTGTTGTTTTATTGTTTTGGGTTTTTTCTGCACACAGTTCACATATATCCATTGGAGCTCATCACTACAAATGCACACACCCTCCAGAAGTTTAGGAAGGGAATGTTGTTATTTATCTGAATAAGAATACCTGGAATTAATATTAACAGAATTAATATTTTTAAAGAGATTGATTGATGGCTTGCATTTCATGGGTCCTAAATGGTGAGACCTACAAGTCAGCTGTCCATGAACAGGCCACATCACTGGGATTCTGTAATAATACATCTTACACCTTCAGCTACTCACTATGGAATAATTTCTCCTTTTGTTTTGAAGGAAAACAGTCGATCCTAGTCTTGCCCTGTTCAATTGTGACTCTGCTCCCATTTCTTCCCCAGTCTGTAGGAAGAAAATGCAACAGAGCCTGTTATTCATGATGACCCTGAATTCAAGGAATTAAATAAGATAGGTACAGGCTAGGTGTGCTCAAGCACAAAAGTGTATTAGTATTTCCATGGTGGCTGGCTAGGCTGCTTCTTGCACTGAGCCGCAGCTTTGCTTATGCCTACTCTGTATCTCATAAACATCATGAGTTTCCTGTTGCTTTCCCTATAAATCATTCTTTGTCAAGCAAGCTACATACCTCACTGAGCAAAAGCTGAACATTCCCTCCTTAATCTGGCGTATATATTATTCTGCTAATGCTCATATGGCTACTTTTTATTTTTTCAAGGTCATTAGTCACTCACCACAATGGTAAAATGTGATGAACAACCCTATGAAAAGTTCAATGAAATGAATAACTAGCTTTAAACTATTTTATGGGAAAAAAAAAAATGGCAGCAGTAAAGAGGCAGTGTGTTTCACATAGAAAATTAATCTATGATTAACCTTGCAAGACTGAAATTCATTCTTCTGCATTGTTCTTTGGATACCCTCATGAAATTACTCTAATGATCAAGAATTTCCTGTTTTCTTGTACTCTTTAGTTTCTCAGATAAGACATGGGTGGTATCTGGAATTTACCTGCCTCTGCGAAATAATTCTAGTCCTCTTGTGTATTTATTTTTAATTTTACAGCTTTCCCCTATAAGCCACAGGGTACCTGACTAATGAACTGGTTTCAGTTGGAGCTGTTCTATTCAATACACACCATATTATGATGAAGTAATCAATTCACAACAAAAAGGGCTTATTGTAGTAGTGGGTATCATGCTCTTTATGAGTCCCTGGTTCTTCAGGGGGAAAGATGCTACAAAGATATCAACCCTGATGTTTGTATTCACTTAGATGAATAAGTAAATAAATCAGGTGCAGCTTGTTTAAGAAAAACAATAGTTTGTTACAGCGGCCTTTAGCCTGAGCTATGAGAATGACCTGTGTCATGGTACAAGCAAATGATCCAATACCTTGCAGTGAATACATCAATCTACTATAGTGTGTGTGTATGTATCAGAGAGCACAATTAGAGAGTCTTCCATATAACCAAAAGCCCACAGAGCAAGCAGAATTAAGTTTTTGTTTGCCATATCTGAAGCCACTGTAATTCTTGGAATATGGAAGGTTCAGGGTTTTTGGCTGTTTATTGGCAGCAACTGCTATAATACTTTTGTTCCTTCCAGTTAATGCACTGTACAAAAGTAAAAAAGCACCTGAGCAACTTGTGAAATTTTTGTGGACTACCTGATGTCAACAGAGTTGGGAGATACAAGTGATAGAAGGAGTATATTGTGGTCACTGAGGTGACAGCGTAGCTGTAGAAGTGACCTCCCCAGAGCTGGAGAGTGATATTTGGGCTAGGGATGCCCGGAGCAATCACTCTGTAGCCAGATATCATCTCCTTTGGATCCTATTATTCTCAAAACATGATGTACACAATTGTATAGCCATGTAAATAAACAAAGAACAAACCCCTTGATTTGATGGGGTCAGTGTCATAAAACAGCAATGATTTGGAGATGACTGCTCCCAGCCTTGGAGTGATCAGTGCTGGCTGGGGCCAAATGAGCTGCTCTGTGAGCAGGCCTGGTGAAGAAATACCTCTGTTTGTTTCTAATGTGGTTACAAGTGGCTTGAGTTTTCTAAAGATGGCTTCTTGTTGTCAAATTATCAGTTATTATGCTGTTGTTGAAATGCTAGACTGAATATTTCAAGTGCCACTTGAGTTGTAGCGGCAGATTTGTTGGCGAGAGATGGAGACAGCGAGAGAACACAATGCTCGCCCAGGGAGAGGTTGAAACTGTCACTTTGCTCTTTAATGGAGACAGGAAAGGTAATTAACAGCCAGCGTTGTGTACAGATTTGTATTTCATGGGGAAGATGACTCATTTTGGCTCTGAGCAAGTATGAGAATGAAATTAAACCAACGCCTGGTGCCACGCCAGCAACTTTGGCATTTTAAAAATATTTCCCCTTTGTGTCCCAACACAAGCTCGCTGTGTTTTCAAAATCAGTGTGTGCTTTGTGGGAACTGGCTTTTCCATGCTTTCTCTGTAGGTGAAATATAGTTTTTATTTTCCTATTTGCATCCAAATTCATTCATTTAGTAATCTCACTGTACTAATACCTGTGTGGTTTTTATGTGCATCAGCCTGTTTCCATAGACTCTTGACACTGTACTAGCTCAAGGTTAGATTTATTGGGGCAGTCGAGGAATTTTTGGGAAAGTGCATTGGGCAGGGCTGGTAGAACAGGATACACTGAACATGATGTGGAGAAAGACTGCAATTATTCCTTCCATTGGGATCATGCTACTTACAGTTTTCTCCTGCATCCCTGATGGTCAGGATGGCTAAACCATGTTACACCCAGAGCTTTTCTCCATCTCCAAAGGGCTGTGGGTTTTGTGTGTGTGTGTGTGTAATAAGTCAATTGGACACTCCCACAGAGAGCTGAGGTTTATGCAGCAACGTTTGGGCAAAATTGCTGTGACTGAAATGCAAGGCAAACTGTAATATTTAGAGCAATATATTATTTGCTCAGTGGTGTGGATTTACTCTATTTGTTGTCTTTTTTTGGAAAGTGACAAATGACAAAGGTCTCCAGTTAGACCTGCCTTGTCCTTACTTCTCTGCCTTTTCATTCTGCCAGTGTCAAGGGTTAGGGCTGCCCACTAAACAAATGACAGATGCTCTCTTTTAACCCCTCTTCCTTCCTAAAGGGGAAGTGAAAGGGAATAAGGGAGAGAGGGACTTATGTATTGGAAAAGAAAATGAAAACTGCTTTAATGAAAATAATAATAAAATGTAATATATACAAATATATGCAAAATCAATATTGAACCCTATCCCCCTGATGGCAATTACATCACCCTCACCACTGATGCTGTGGAGCAGGCTCTGGGGAAGTCCCAGGCTGGACTCAGTGTCAGACAGGAACTGGATTGTGGATCTGGATTCAGGAACACACAGGTTGGGACTGAAGGCAGAGCAGACAGTCTTTTGCAGATGCTGGCCATTGAAGAAGAGACTTGACCCTTGTGATCCCTCAGCTTTATACTGAATATGATGTACATGGGATGGAATCCCTTGTTGATCAGTTTGGGGTCACTTGTCCTGTCTGCTCCTCCCTGCAGGGGCAGCCTTTTACTTCCTGCATCCCTGATGCGGTATGCAAGATTTAGCAGTGACCTTGGTCTGCACAGGAGAAAGTATAAGCAAGAGCCTTTCTGCAAACCAATCCTTGGTAGTAGCTCTAAACGTCAAGTGTTATCACTGCTAGAAGCAGACACTGTCTGCGAAAAAAAATGACATTAACTTCAGAAATTGCAGTTAGTTAAAAGAGACTGAGCTGAAAAGTAAAATGACTGAAGAGTATTAGTTCTGTTCTAGGCCAAACCAGGACAGAAAATCTTCCCCTTTTTCTTTAAACTATCTGTTTCCATACATGTGCCTGTGAAGGGGTGGCTGGATATCATCACCAATTTAAGTCAGCATTTAGATCTACCTTGACCAAGGATCACTGAGGAACCTTTGTGGTCAGTGGGATGAAAGAAGGTGGCAGCAGTTACCTGCATCCTCCAGGAGGTGGTTTCTTAAATACCACGTAGTGACAGACAGAAGGGGAATATGCTGAGTGTGCCACTTGAACCAAGTTGGAGATGGGGGCAAGCAGCAGCAGCAGCCAGCTGAGGATGAGACTGTGTTCCCTGCTATATGCAGCAGCCTTGGGCAAACGGTTTCTCTGTAGTTACTTGTGCTAACATTGAGCAAGCACTGAACAAATGAGTTAGAATTCCACTACACTTCTATTTACCTTTCACAGCTCTAACGGACTATCCAGTGCTTCTTTGCTACTTGGGCAATGTAGTAGGTAACCAGAAATGGACATATTTTGAGATATTCTCATACATTCAAATGTTATCTTTATGCTGTGAAATTTTTGTGAAAAGTGGTGAAGACCTTGGCGGATTTATTTATTTAATTTATTTATTTTTCACACATCCATAAATAAACATGTACTGATGGACTGATTAATTACCTCCTCCCCCGCCCATTTCCAAAATAGCAACCCAAATCCAGCCCCCCACTAGCTTTACCACAGCAGGAGCAGAATTCAGATAATGAGGGCATGAGGAAAAGGTTACCAAACAAAGCTAAGGGAGTTAAATTTAGAGAAGAACGAACTAACAGGTGGCCAGAGAAAAGCGAGGGAGGAAGACTTTGGAGAGGCAATGAATAGAAATGTGATTGCATTCGTTATGATGTTTTTATAATAGAGAAAATGTTGAGAGTAAAATAAACTCTATAAAGAACTATTTAAAAATGTATTGTTTGCAGAAAACTGTAATCAATCTGACAGTCAGAAAGGTCTATTTAAATTGCAGGGCTTTGCTGCCTTGCACTCTTACTAAAATCAGCTTCAACAAATTGGGAGGAGTATAAAAACAGATACCGAACTCATCCACTGATATCTTAAACAATTTCTAAGTCTTAACTGCCTTTTGTGCCTGTCCCTTTATTTTATGATATGACCCGACCTGTTTTTGGTCCAAGGGTTCGTCTTGAGATGTTAGCACCAATATCCAAGCATCTTTCAGACCTTTGTTTGCTTCTGTGTCTTCATACCAAGTTGTTTTTTGCTTCAAAGCTAACTTTTATAAAAAGAAGAGTTTAAAACCAGGGATCTAACACAAAGTCATCTACCCACTGCTTTCATTTGGCAATGGTAACTTTGACTGCAACTGTGCTCCATAGACTGACTCCTAAAACAGAGATAAATTGTCTGAGTGGTATCTAAAGAAAGAAATAGATGTTTGGCCACTATTCTATGTAGTGCCCTTGGGTTCATGTCTCATGATGCTGGAGGATATTGTCTGAAAGAAGGATTTGGTTCATGCTGTGTGACGAGAGTGACTTGGTGGCTAAATCAATGCTGTGTTTTTTATAATTGGTACCGAGGCTTTCTTATGGGTTTTTTTTTGGTTTATACAAATTTTGAAGAAAACTCTCTATCTTGGCCACAGAGCTAGTTTGCAGGGTTTTTAGACTGGTGAAATGGGATTTATCATTAGCATTAGTCATCTGCAAAGCTGCTTTGGTCTATCCATCAATAATGGAATAAAGGGATTTCCCTCCACAAGTACCTAGCTCTTGTTGTATGGAGTCTAAATGAATTTTCCTATGTAAATATTCATGTTGCAGGTATTTGAAGTTGGACAGATAAATCCCACATGAAGTGCTCACTATACTGAACTGGAATTTGGGAACCTCAGTTGCTCCTTATTTCAGATGTTTTTGTCAGTATAGCAGTATTAAGCCCTCAGGTAATATATTATTGTTTTTACTTAGTGGAAATCCTCTAAGGATTACTTTCTTTCTTCTTGTAGAGTTTGACTAGATTAAGGAGGTGTATTATGACAACACTGTATCACTACTCAGTTTTATCGAGAGATATAACTTATATTTCTCCTGTCCCTGAACCATGATCAGTTGTGCACTGATGTGGCCAGGGTGCTTTTACGTTTCCTAGATGTGGCCTGTGGCTGCTGTGTCGGAACACAGCATTATCCCGAAGACAATGTTTCAGTCTCTTTTTATGATTCAGGAACAACCTCTTGAAATTCTTCTTTGACATGATGGCAACTGACACCATTTTCAGAAATATTGATTCTGAACAGGAGCATTTAGATAGTGCCACAGCCATTGTTACAAGGACAATAACAAGGTTTTTCTTTCTCTCTCCTTTATTAATCCCTGGAAAACAGAACCCTGGCTGGCTCAGCCAGCTTTAAAAGGGGAAATGCACATATAGCCCCTGTTCTTCACTCAGTGGAAATACTTTTATTTTGGACATCCCTTTTTTTTTATTATTTTTTTTTTTTTTTTCTTTTTCAGAGCATTGGCCCAGTTTGAAATGGCCTTTCATTCTAATCCTATCCTGACTATGATTGTTGCTATCTCTCTATTTGGGGATTGACTAATTAAGGCTATCCTATCTAAAATCAGTTTGCTTTGCTTGTTGTTTTTTAGTTTGGGTGGTATTTTTCCACTCAATTGTTCTGAGTTTGAAATGGAGCAGGGGACCCCATTGTACAACTTTTAAAATGCTTTCTTTCCCAGTGCTAAAGCCAAATCAGATTTAAACTCTTCTCTTTAGAGTCTTACTTGATCTAATCTACCTGTCCTTATTTAACCAAATCACCCTGTTTCAGATTACTGTGTTGTTAATTATAGTATTGATTACCTCTTTCTCTCATTCATCCTTTTTTTGGGCTTGCAACCAGTAGCTCGAAATTCTGCAAGGGCAGTTTGCATAGCATATCCTTGAAATTACATTTGGAAACTATTACTTGGACAGTTACTTTAGAGGCATGCTTGGAGGTCATTACAGTTTTTGTCAAGAACAGTTTAATTCTCTGCCATTTTCCACTTTTGTTATTATTGTGGATTGTCATGGGAGCAGGTTAATTTGGTCCAATTTCCTCCTCGTGTTCTGTCCCTCATCTCAGGAATGCAAACACGTGAAAGCTGGACTCTGCAGAAGATTAAACCTGTGGTGACAAGTAATTTCTGTGACAGAGGCTTTAATGAGAACAGAAAAAGACCTTAAAATATCTTCTTTCACTTAATAAGGATAATCTAAGCAGTGGTATGAAAACCACCAGAGGACAGCTCTGACCTGTCTGCTAGTCACATTACGAGCCATGACAGGACTGGCCTTTGGGCATGTACATGTGGGAAAGTGGCTCCACGGGCAGAAGGTAAAGCCCCTTTCTTTGAAAACCAAAGAAAGTTCCTCAGTAGTGATCTAGGAGAAAATGGGTTGGTAGTCCTGCTGTCTGGAGACCAATGCTGTATGTGAAGGGCTGGATCCTGCAATCTTCCCTTGTAGTGGCTTATCTCCGTGCTGCCCTCTACCTCTGCTCACTGCTAAGGAGAACATGGAAGTAGCCAGCGCCTGGTCAGCCAGTGCCTGTCTAGTGACAGATGTGTAGAAAAAGGCATGAGAAATAGATGATAAGCCTGTCTCAGATAATGTACTGGATGTGCTTGAATGTGTCCAGAGAAGGGCCACGAGGATGATCAGAGGGCTGGAGCACCTCTCCTTTGAGGACAGGCTGAGAGAGTTGGGGTTGTTCAGTCTGGAGAAGAGAAGGCTCCGGGGAGACCTTATTGTGGCCTTCCAGTATCTGAAGGGGGCTACAAGAAAGCTGGGGAGGGACTTTTTAGGCTGTCGGGCAGTGATTGGACTAGAGGAAATGTATTAAAACTAGAGATGGGTCGATTCAGGTTAGACATTAGGAATAAATTCTTCACCATGAGGGTGGTGAGACACTGGAACAGGTTGCCTAGAGAGGTGGTGGAAGCCTCATCCTTGGAAATTTTTAAGACCAGGCTGGATGGGGCTCTGAGCAACCTGATCTAGTGGGGGTGTCCCTGCCCATGGCAGGGGGGGGTTGGAACTGGGTGATCTTTAAGGTCCCTTCTAACCCTGACAATTGTATGATTCTATTCTATAAACCTTTTGAGTTCTTGGCCATTGCTGGTTTAGAAGCTTCCAAGCCATACCCTTAGGTACTAAGTCTTCATGACTTTGTCTAGTCCCTTATAAAATCCTTTTTAAAACTTTTGTCTTGTGCAATAATTTGTGTCAAGGAGTTCCATAAATTAACTGTGTAAAAAAGCTCTTTATTTAATTTGTGTTAGACATGCTGCCTGATCATTTGATCAGCATCCACCCTTCACCCCTATTTATTAAGTTGGGAGTAGTTGCCCTCTTGCTACCTTCCCACTCCTGATCTTACAGACCTGTTACTCCCCACTCCATCACTCTCCTACTAGAGAGAGCCCTTAATGAAATTTAGATCCATTAAATGGGAGAGTCCAGCTTAGAGCTGCTCCTCAGGGTCAGATTTATCAGGCAGTGCTCTGAACCTCAGAGGGAACACTCTTTTATCCATGATACTGGAAGAGGCTATTTGCAATAGGAAGCATTTAGCTTAGTCTTGCCTTTCCCAAATACGGCTATTCATGCAGGCATAAGCATGTGTTTTAAGGTAACTTTTTTACAGTGGGAAGCAATGAGTTTGCTGTTACTTGCAGAAACACCTGCCCATCATCCTAGGGAGAAAATAATTACTTTCTGGGAGTTTACTGATGTCAGGGCTCTGACTGATAACTGATTCCATCTCTGAGTTTCTCCTGAGTCTCATCTCTTGCTGGCTCATCCCTTGACACATCCCTTAACCCTAACATACTTGGACTAGCAGGGCAAAGGAGAAAGGATAAAAAAAATAGATACCATATCTCAGTGAGATTCCCTGGGATGTTGTTTAGATGTGCATGTGAAGGGATCTCGTCAGATCGGTCAAGCCTTCCTCCTGTGCTTGCATCTCATTGACTTCAGTAAAAGCCAAACACATGTAAACCATGTACTTATGGTTTCTTTCTGGATCAGGATGAGACTGGTCACCTTGCAGGTGTCTCAGCTGTGACCCTGTGCCTCGGGTCTGCTGAGACTCAGGAAGCTGGAGGCCTTCCTGGTCCTCACCTGCTGGATGAGCTTGGGTGACAGTCACTGCCCAGCTCTGTGCTTCCAGGCTTCCTGTTTGTCAGTTTGAGCAGTAAGTGTTCTGCCTTCTCGCAATCTGTGGCAAAATATCTCTGTATGACTTATAGGTATTACTAAAATACTGTCATGGCAGCAGCTTAAAGATTACAACCACTATCTGAAAGGCTTTTGTGGTTGGAAACTGGCTCGTTTGTATGTGAAGAAATCAGAATTTTTATAAGCAGAATGTATTTTCCCAGGTCTGGATGCTCCCAAAAGCAAGAATGTTTCCATCAGGTATTAAAATCTGGCTTTAGCTTTCAGTGGCAGGCAAGGACGTGTGTTATTACTGTACTTGGACAAAATGTCACTCAGGATAATACAAAGCTGCAGACAAGCGTTGCTTTAAAAGCAGGCCCTTGTCTCTCTGTATTTCCTCAGCACACTGAACGTTTGGCTAAGCTCCAGGAACCTTCCAAACACAAACAAGCATTTATGTATTAAGCCTTTTTATCAGGCTACGCTCTGTCTGAGCTGCGATGTGGGCAGCCTTTCTAATAAGGTGTATGCAGAATTGTTAATGGCTTTCCCAGCAACCCATGCAACAAAAATATCAAAACTTTTAAATATTAAATCACTGAAAGTTTTTTTTTTAGCAGTAAATCACTGTCTCCCTTTCACTAGACAGTATGAGAAGAATGAGCTAATTGTGGGTTTGACAAAAACCTTGTAGTTTTATTTGGCTTTTTTTTTTCTGAAGTGAATGGATTGCTGCATGTGCATGGTGAGAATATGAAAAGCATGTTGAAGCTTTTGGTTGAAGCTTGTGCCTGGTATTGCAATGAACTTTGGTAGCACTTTTCCATCCTTGTCCCCTGGACAGTGAGTGACAGTCCCACCAGCTTCCAGGTAGCAGATAAGCTAATAATGCTTGTGCAATTGCTAGCATAAGTCAGCCAGCAATTTAGGATTTCCAAATGCAGTTCTAACAAAAATAGCACTAGCTCCCTTTAATGGCAGGGATGAGTGGGAGTTCGGAACGGTACAACGCTGTGTCATCGCTGGTCCACCAACCCGATGCAGTGGGTGACCGCCCTGGAGCAGTTCCAATCACACTGGCATTTCGAGTTGATGAAGTTTGAATTGCTAGTGCTCACACTGAGCTTGTTGCAAACTCTAGTAAAGGGTTTCAGGGCTTTAACTCTGCTCACTGAAATGAAAAAGAGATGCATTTGACATATATGTGTTTAAATATGTAGATATACTTTAGATTTGAAGATGCAATCTGTTTATTGGTCCTTAGCCTACATGTTTTATGTCAGTGGAACAATCTCCAGAATTGGCTACTAACTCTGACTGCATACCACAGCAAAGCATGGCCTCAAGTAGAGCCTTGAAGGAAAGCCTCATCAGCTGCAAGATGTGCTTTGTATTCATGATGTCAGTCATATTGACCTATTTCCCATACATTTATAGGTCACATGCTATCCTCTCTGTCTTTAGACAGCAGGAAATAGTCCTTGAAAGAGAAGTTTAAATGTAGCTGTTCAGGGAGGTGGGTCAGAAGCATCCCCCAGGTCTTGTCTGTGTCCAAATTGGAAGTTTCTGAGCGCTGTATGGGAAGGACCTTCCCAAGTGAGCTGCTGTCAAAGAAATGGGTTCCTGTGCTGAATGAGAGTGGCTTTGAGGAGTAGTCTTTGATACATCACACTGTTTCTGGGAAAATCAAATATTTGGGTTCAACCACAGTTCATTTTTAAACCTCTAAGGTATACTGGAGTTCACCGTGCCTCTCTTTCCTTCCAGGAGTATTTTTTTGTATTCCCCCCCCTTGTTTCTTGCTGGTCTCTGTTAGCATGCAGCTCTCCTTACATCTAGAGATCAAAAAATCCTGTATATATGACAGAGCTATTGAAAGTAAAAAGGGGAAAAAAGAGTGATAGCTGGGAATAAAGCCAATGTTGTGATTTCTCAAAAAGCATCTTTCTGAAGTGTAAGTGCTCAGAAAAGGCACCAGATGTGTTGTGTATGTGTATTTTTAATAGAGATTTGACTAGAGGGAAGTGATAAAGATGGTTATCACCAGAGATGGGGATTTGAAGAAGGTAGGAAGGGATGATGAGCTGAAGACCAAATGCTCCTCTTTGTTTGTACTTCCTTTTGTCAGGGAGGGAAGGAACATTTCAGCCAATTGATCTTTGGGCCAGAGCAGCTGTGTTTAGTAGACAATAGATGCGTTAAACCACAAGTTTCTTTAAGTTCTCTCAGCATTAGCCTTTCTTCTTCTTAAATAGAGGAGATACCCTTAGCATCTGCTGTGGCCTGGGATTGCTTTCTCTTGCGCACTGGGATCCCTTCACATCTGCTTGAGGCAATGAACTTCCCCTGCAGAGTAAATCTTCAGGTCTGCCAAGAGAGAAGGAAAAAGCGACACTCAGCTGGCTCTCCCCAACCTACTGTTTTGCTGAGACTTGCACAGGCACTCCAGTTTTGGGAAATGAGGAGCTTTCAGTGTTTTATCATATAAAGTTTGGCTTTCAGAGGCCTGTCTGCAAGGGAGGGCAGTGCTCAGGGCTGCAGTGGAGTTCAGATTGGTCCCTGCAGTCCCGAGGTTGTTGCTGGAGCTTGACAGCTGGTTTTAGTATTTCCAGGGACCTCTTCCTTCTCTTCTTCTTCTCTGGTGTAGTGGGGCAGGGGCTGCCCCCCTAGCTGTCCAATGCACTTAGCATGACCCCTATACATCTCTTCTTCAGCAGACACCTAAGGTCAGGGACTGCTCATAGATGTGACCTAGGTCACGCTGTGTCAAGTACTAAAGCTCTGTGCTAGCAATCCCCATGTTAAATGGTTTGCAGGCATGTGGCTGACATGACCTCACTGAGATCAGAGGAGCTGTGGCAGGAGAAGTTTCTGCTCAGCAGCTGTGAATTATGTGCATTGCCAGCACCGTGGAGACGTGATTACGTTTCTGAACACGTCTCTGCTGGCAGGATGAGATGTGAACTAAACAAGGTGCTGGGAAGGAAGGAAGGAAGGGACAGCTTGGTGGTCTGGGAAGGCAGAGAATGGGTTTTTTTGAAGTAATTTTTTCTGAACAACTCAAATTACGAAATGAAGCTGTTAATGCTGCTGTAGCCTGATGATTGCCATAGGGGTCAAGGAGCCACTGTGTTTCTCAGTGCCAAATCACTAAAGCTCCCTGCAACTTTAAGCAAGGCAGGTCTCCCTTTCTGTGTCCATCACTTCTGCTGTATGAGAAAAGAAAAAGATGAGAGAGAAGGAACAGGAATCTCCTGGAAAACCTAGGAGACTGCACTGGAGCATAAGGTGTCCTGGGGCACATTAGCTCTCTCTGTGGTGCTTGTGGTGTATTGTTAAGGAACTGTTTCTAAATAATAGATCTGTTGCAGTTTTCCTATGTAGAAAGCTTACTTAAGCATGATTTCTCGCAGGACATTTAGTGCTTTGCTTTTCTTTGGACAAACATAGAAGGATAAAATGGATCCATCCATAAAAGCCCCAAAAGCTGCTCTTTTCACCAGCAGTGCTGGCTGTCAACTGGGATGGCCAGGAGCATCACTCATGGAGCATCACAGTAATTGGACTTTGCCAAGGAAGAAGTAAATAAAAGGTACCCAGTGAGGATTGCTCCAATAGCATGGATTTCACAAATTGAAAACATATTAGCTTCTGACAGCTCTGTTTTTGTATAGACAAAACAACTACATTCCCAGGAGCTCTATGCTTAAAGTTTTAAACGTTTTCCCTTCTGCTGAATTCTTCATGCTTCTAAAGAAGGCTCGTAGAGCCTGGATTTTACATTCTTTTGCACCTTGGTTTATTATCCACACCAACGCCAGGCAGGCTCAAGACGTTCCTTTGCATCTGATCTGGCAGCATTTCACATCCACTTGGTGCTGGGGCATATGTTTACATCTCTTACTCCACTGGGTATGAGGCAGCAACAAATTTGGCCCTCTCGATATTTATTACAGTTGAACTCAGGGTTAGACTTATCCTCTGGGACTCTGCAAGTTTTCAATTAGTTTATTCTTTACTCTTCTCATCTTGCCTCTACTCTTGGTGCCTGCTGATAAAATTGAAAAGAAAACCTTTTTGAGAGTTTTGAAGATAAAAAATGTCAGGTGAATCTTAGAAACAGAGTTTTAGTTCAAATTCATGGCTGCTCTGTCCTGCCAGGCTGTGCACAGCATACTAGGAAATATATAGCCTAGGTAAGGCTGGGAGGAAGGAGACAGTGCAGTTGCTGGCATCTCATCACAGCACTTTCTCAGACTGGTAGAGAGAAACCTCAGTGCTTTGGATCAGTCTGTCAATACATAGTTGAGTCATAGGTGCCTTTTTTTTTTTTTCTCCACATGGATGAATTTGGCTCATGGATTTTCCAGTAAATCACTAGAAAACTATTTATGACTTGGCCTTCTTTGTACGACTTCTGCTTCAACTGCCAATTACACCAAATAGAAAAACTGACAGCAGGGCAGATCTATGCTCCTTGTCATGGTATAAATTGGGGCCGTTTTTTGCCTAGTAATGGGTCGTAGCCAGCCCTTTCCAGTATCTGTAAGAAGCAGAGGTAGGTGCAAGGTCGTCCTGTTAACAAGTAGAGATGAGTGGAGCATGAAACACTTGGGAGACAAACATGATAATCTGCCAGGCTCTAGCTAGGCAGCTTTGGGGTGAGCCTTATCTCCTTGGTTTGAGTGTTGGCTAGCTGTTGAAGGCAGAGAAGTCCAGGGCTTACCTTGCTGGCTGAGCTCAGACCCATAGTGATGCTGGCAATGCCTGTGGGGCAGTGCTGGAGTCAGCAATTGCCTCGAATGGGGAAACTGAATCAGTGTCAGCTTTTGCACAAGGTGTGGGACAAACCAGCACCGCTGGCTACTTCAGGGTAACTTGAAGCCACCAGACTTCCCCCTGCTCTGAGCTT
The DNA here is from genome assembly GCA_025331215.1 of Actenoides lindsayi. NCBI lineage: Eukaryota > Metazoa > Chordata > Aves > Coraciiformes > Alcedinidae > Actenoides > Actenoides lindsayi. The sequence continues at coordinate 13,216 of WTSP01021851.1, read as the reverse complement.
TGCCAAGCCAGTCTTGTTCTGGTTCTGGAGGTCAAATAAATGGGTTATGTAGAGTTAGATAACAACCATGGTACAGCAAGTGCCTCCCTGTGCTTCCCATTGACATTCTCCCCTGCAAAGGGGAGAGGAGGCTTGACACAGCCCTACTTTGCTGCATTGCTACAAGTCTTCAGCCTGTTTCAAATCTCAGCTGGGCAGCAATTGGGAATACTAGAGAAAGGAAGCTGGACTCCTCGGACTGTGCCACTCAGCCATGGCTTTTAAGCAACTGTTCTCTAGTCAATGTGGGAAATGCTTTGGCCAGGCCCCCATCTTCTTGGCTGTGGGAAGAATCTCTGCAGTCTGTGGGGATAGAGAAAGAAAAGGGGAGTGAATGGAGGGTGTGAGAGAAGGATTTTGCATGGCAGTCATGCACAGACTCAATTTAAAAGCAGGCAGTGAAAACCAGTACCTTTAGGGGAACCCAGGGAGCCATCCCCATATCCTCTGCTGCCTGTAAAGGCAGTTTTTGTACAGTGGTACATAGTGGAAGAAACAATCAGACCTCTTTCCCTTTTGTAATGACAACGCTCAGCTCTTAACGCTACAGCTGTGAAGAAGCAGCCCCAGCACATGTTACAGAAACTGTGGCATTGTGCTCACTATAACTGGGCAAAGCCCTGCTCTGATCCGTGCTGACCATTGCTCTGCACCGTGATGGTGGCTCCGGAGAGATGACATTGAATTTCATGCTTTATCTGGTTTTGTGTATTTTTCTGGGGACTTGGAGCAGCGTATCCTTGAGCTGCTGTTCGTGATCTGCAGTCAGAGGAGAGTTGCAGTAGCTCACCTGTGCTTGGAGGCACCTGGGAGCACTGTGTCCCAGGCCCGTTGGGAAGCTGGTGTGCTACCTGTTAGGCCTTTTTCACGTGGATGTCCCCTGAAAATGTGCTAGCCTTTTTACAAGTCCTGTTTAGCCTTCAGTGATTAGATTCTTATGTTGGGGAACCTGCACTGCAGAGATGAACCCAAGAATTCATTTTTATTGAGCATTTCCAGTCACTGCTATTTGGCTTTGAAAATTTCAGCTTATAATTATTTTTTATTATATCAATGTTTATATACTAGTATATGTACTGTGGGCCAGATGGTATAATTGTTGTTACCTGCATTGCAGATGCAATTTGGCCCAAATGATGGTGTAAGTCAACCCGAAGTTTCTTCCAATTGTTAGAGTTAACTATTGGCTCTTGTGAGTATTATTTTTCCCTCCTACTGATGAAACAGAGCAAAAAAGATATGGTGAAAGGAAAAAGGTAACACGGTAACAGTACAGCTAATACAAGGCTAATCCTTGGCTGCAGCTTTGGATTGTTGCAGCACAAATGAGACAGCAGCCTTCAGACTTCACTAGTCATCCCAAAAGAACAGGTCCCAGTCACTCGCGGTAGGATTAGACGAGTACGGAAGCATAGAGCCTGCGACATTTTTGCAATCCTTTCCATCCCTGTGAGTTGCTCTGTGCAAAGATATCCTATAGACAAGGCTGGGTAGAGAGGTAAGGCTGAAAGCAGCAGAAAATTTCAATTCTGCTCAAAGTGCTACATTCCTCGTAAGGGGGATTTAGTGTGTTCCCTTTGAAAACAGGCATCTGGACTGATTTAGCAGCTGTTGTATTTGTGTGATACCTAATATGGGTGATGGCAAAAAAATCAGGCAGGATTAAATCACATGTAATCAAGGTTGCTAGCACTCCTGACTTTATCAAACATCTTGATGTATTTGATAATGTTTGATTCCTATGATTATGCAAGACTGTTTCTTTGCAAAGGAAAAATAATTTTTAAAATGTGTTTCAAGAGCAAAGTGTTATGTTGTCGTCCTTAGGATTCAAACAACAGGGAACAGAAAGAACATTGCATGTATTTTGTTGTTTTCAAACATACCATGACTTCAACCTCCTTGTTTGCTAGCGTACATAAAAAACTGTTGGAGTGGGTCATTATAGATCTTTAGGAAAAAAGTGTAATAACAGGATTTCAGTGCTGCATATGTTTTCAGTATTCTGTGTTTCCAAAGTGGGTAGTTCACAGAAAAGAGTTTAGACACCCTTTGTCTGCCATGGGCTTAGGCTGTAAGCTTTACAGGAATCTAAAGCTGTTTCAGGCTTAATCACAGAAGTGTGGGTTACCCCTCTTGAGAATAAACTGTATTGTATATTGTAACTGCAGCTCGCGTAGAGGAGAGAAGAGACTGCCCTGGAAAGCAGTGTAAAGCCTTTAGTCCCTTCCCTGCTCTTTGCTGTTTTCTCCCAGGTGCTGTGACTGGCTTGGGGAAACCAGAAACAGCTTTTAGAACAAATGAGACAAACAGTGAAGTAAAGATCAAGGATGCTTGAAATGAAGTGTAACATCCTCGTGCTCTTTCCTTTAATGCATTGGAAAATAAGTGTAAAAAGAGAAATATGAAGTGCAATGAATTTTGACTCCTTCAATACTTGCTTAAGGGAACCAACATGTTTGCTGGGATTCAGATTCCAGGAATAATTGCTGCATTAACATTGCAGCATTATATGCATTTCCTCTGATCTCTTCGTGCAGTATAACTGTTGTATCGCTGTGGTCAGCTGCAATCCCTCTTTCTGCAATTGCTTTATGCTTCCCCTGCAGTAGGAATGCTGAATTCATGATCCATGTTTCAAAAGCAAATCAGAAAAAGCATCTGAATACAAATGGCTCTGAAATAAGTGAGCTTTTCTTCTTTGGTACAGAGGTCTTCAGAGCTATAGTACTAGTGTGAATTTATTTTTTTTTTGCTTAGTTTGTAGCAACATAAGTAGGCAAGAGCTCATTTGCACTGAGATCAGAAGCGCCTTGTGATGGGACTAGAATTAGGAGTGGGACTACGGGAGACTGTGCCCATTTCTGTTACGGTGCTGATGGGTAACCAACAACTAACACAATGGTTAAAGCAAGACATAAAGAATTTCAGTGGACAGCCCCAAATACTAAGGCCAGGTAGAAGTGCGACTCAGTTCTTTGAGTTAGCCCCACTGCCAAGCTTGTGTGTAAAAGGTGCTTCCATGTTCTCCGTCAGTAGTTCTTTTCTTCGCTCATGTGTTACCAAAGGGAAGGCGATGTTTCTAATGGGCAGGAGTCCTGTCTTTTTCCCAGGCTGGCTTTGTGTCCCAGTAGTGGCCTGCTGTATCTGATGGAGCAGAGGTAATTCTACTTTCCTCATCTCATCTGCACCCTCACTGCTGTCTCTGCTGCATGTCCCAACATACTTGTTAGTTTATTTGCTGATGATGATGTCTTTTTTTTTCTTTCTTTTTTTTTTTCCCCCCTCCTTTTTTCTTGATGTCTCTAATGCATCCAAATTTAGGCTAAGCTTTCTGAAGTCAGCTCAGAATTAGACACCTATGTCCTAGCAGATTTTCTGGAATTTGCCATAATTGAAAAAAAAGCATTGGTAATGCTTTTGGTGCATTTCAAACCAGGAGGATGGACTTTTTTGCTGCTTTATCTTGGGCGCTGTGACTGTCTTGTGGAAACCAGAAACATGATTTCTTCCCCATTTATGCTCCCTATTTATGATAACACTTGGTTTGTCGTCTGACAATTTATTTTTTTTTTATCCCAGCAAAACCATCTATGCCAAAGCTATATGGAGTGACATTTTGGAGCAATTTCTCATAACTCTTCAGTGTCCTCTTGGTACCTCCTGATAATTTTTGCTTCACTGTTGTACTGTGTATAAATACATACACAGCAGCCATAGTCAAATGAATTCAGCTCTTCAGGAGACTTCTGAAGACTATTGGCTTTTCACAGGCTGCTTTTCCATTTTCCCAGAGGTCTTCAAAAGAAGTCAATGATTGCTAAATGTTTTGTTGCATATGTGCCTTCTAAGCCTTTGAAAAGCCAGTCCCCTCTGGGCTGGGTAGATGTTGCTGTGGTATTTGCATGACTCTGGTGAGTTTGACTGATTTGAGCTTCCCGATGTGGTCTCTGGTAGTATGTGTTCTCCAGGTTCAGGTAAGAAAAGGTTCCAGGGAACTAATACTTTCTCTTGCTTCTCAGCTGCAGAGTTTCTGTTTCTGACCCTTCCTAAAAGTAGACAGAAATTTGAAGTAGAAGGAATTAGAATTACAGGACTTAGATGGTTTTGTATCTGGATGGATCTCCTCAGCCCGTGGTCCATCAAATGTTGTCTACTTGAAGATAAAAGCCTCATACTTGTTAGTTATACTTGTGTGAATGGGAGGCTATCTGTATTCACAGGAACTGTACATATGATTTGAGGCCGGTACTTTCTGTAAAACTTTTAAATAGAGTGGAGGTACTTACAAACTGACTTGTGTAGCTATTCACTATCAAAGGTGGGGCTGATCCAGCCCAATCCTGAGCTCTCACATCCCTCTGACTTTGAGGAAAGATTAATATTTTCTTGCAGGGCTTTTGTGATTGTAGGGGGAGCTTGGGCTGCTTAGCTTAGACTGGAGTTCAGGCACTTCAGTTTGGAGTTTCACAGAGAAAGTTATGTCTTTTTTCTTTTTCTTTTTTAAATAATTAGCTTGTTGCAGAGTATTTAAATAGAATTGATGTGCTTGGTTCATGCATCTTTTTCTGATTCTTTTTGTGTTGTGTAACTTATGTTTTCCTTGCACTTATAATCTGTCCTAACAAAAAAAAGTTTCTCATTTACTTAGACTTTCACAAAATTTCAATACCTGTTAGTTCACAGGGCGTGAAAAAGCTGAATGCTATTATATTTCCTATTTACTGTTCACAGTAATAATACCCCTCTTAATGGTGTGAAATATAAGTGAATTATGTGCCCTCATTTGTGGCTGCAAGTTGCTATTATGAATAATGCAAATGGATGCTTGTGAGGTGGTATATGAAATTTTTTTTGTAAAAAAATGACAGGAAGAATGGAAGAAAGAATGGTTTTGGTAGGCTTGTGGTACTCAGTAACAGTAGTGACTGAGCTGTTGCAGAAATCTTTACAGGCTTACTGGGGTTTTTTTGGTCTGGTTTTTTTGTTGTTGTTTTGGGTTTTTTTACCTTTTTAAAAAAAAAAAAATAAAATTTTTTGTCTTAAAAACTGCTTATATTCCAAAATGCCATTGTGGTGTTACCTCGACTTTCCTATTAGAGATAAGAAATATGTTTTAAAAAATAAATTTCATTTCAGAATCTGTTTGCTGCAGGAAAATGAGAAACTTGATATATAAATCTTTTGCAGAAACTGTGGGAAGAAATGTTTTCTACAGGACTGGTTTTGAAATCAGTGAAGCAACAAAGTTCATTTCTTATACCTAGGATGCCATAAATAATTCATTTAGTGTTGTAATTTATCATTACTTACAAATAAAAACCCCTAAGTTTCATGTATTTGTTTTTTACAAAGTTTGCCAGGGGTATCTAAGAACTGCATTTTTAATTGTAAATACATGGAGGGTCGGATGTGTGTGTATAATTTCTTTGCAAGGCTTGGGCTATATCCCCCTCCTTCCAGCCAAAAACTTCCTGCTGCTTTTAAAAATCTGAGAAACAGATAGAGTAAGATATGAAGGCATCTGACAAAAAAAAATATAAAATCCTGGATTAAGATTAATAGAATTGGTCATGTGGTTCATATTGTTCTCTTAAATATTTTGTTGAATTGCAATTCAAACAGTAAGATCGTGAGTGATGGGGGTCTAAGTACATTCTTTCCAGCTCTATTCTCTAATAACTGAAATACAGTGGATCATAATTCTTCATTATGTGTTAAGTGCAAATAAAAGACTTTTTTCAGAAAAAAATACGTATGTTAAAACGTTTCTGAATTTTGCAAGTATCATGTTAAAAATCAATCCTTCTTATTATTTTTGGCATTGCATTTTTCTCCTGCTTCTCTTTTATTCTTCATTGCCAGTTTGGCTGCTTGGCTCAGTCACGGGAGTTTATCAAAATAAAAAATGTTTTGTTTTAGGTAAGCATGAGCATCAGCTGTGAAATGATTAAATGAAAACAGGAGTGAAAAATAGTTCCTTGAACATCAGCAACCAAAGTGAGAGTTTGTGGTGGGTTTTTTGGGGTTTTGTTTTGGGTTTTGTTTGTTTGTGGGTTGGTTGGTTTTCGGCAGGGCATTGTTTTTTTCCTTTTGTTGTTGTTGTTTTTTGGTTTTTTTGGTTTTGGGGGGGGGCTGTGTGTTTAAACTACCTGTTGAATTTGTATTAAAATAACTCAATTGGCTGTTATGAGCAAGTCCTGCAGCATCTCCTTGCACTTGCAGCTTTGAGGTTACTCAAAGTAACCTGTGCTCATGTTAGATATGGGAAGCATCAAGAGTAGTTTGAGCATTTTGGAGTCCCTGGATGCAGACTGAGCCCTCTGTGCTCTGGAGCAGTAAGCTGTGCCTCTGCAGCACTGCAAGAGAGTCATTTAAATCTCTACTGAGTCCACAATGGTGTGTTTTCCCAAACCCAGCACCAAGATGATGTATATGTTCTCTAGCATGCAATGAGTTGTTAAGTTTTTCCAGTGAAGGCAATTCAGTGCTATGAGGCTCAGCTAAGGATATATTTGGGGCTGCTGATGTGTTACAGCAACAGACACAGTGCTGCTTTTTGCCAGACTGTGTGAGTTTCAGGGACATTTTGTCTTCTGCTCTCTCTGATGGGCCTGCTGGAGAGCGAATTCGATAAGCTTGCTATTCAGATGATGATGATAGAAGAAAAAGACTGCCATGAAATCACAACAAGGATCCTCTCCCCTTCTTCCCCTTGCACTCTACCTTCATTTATCTCGGCAAGCTTGAATTGCAGTCCCATTGCTATTAACCTTTCGACTGCTGGCATTTTACCCAGATCGCTCAGCCCCAGCTGGCAAGGGAAAGGAAGGGATTTGAGCAACTTTGTAGTGATGAATTGGCGTTGGTGCTTCACTCAGTGGCCACTCTCTGGGAAGTGGAAAATGCATCGTGCAGTTCTGCAGGCTCAATACCTGTGTCTGTCCAAGTAGCCACCTGTGAAAGCTTGAAATCCATGAGCAAACAGGAGAAAGGAGAACTGCAGCACTGGAAGGCTTATTTTTCTTTCTGTCTTCCACAACCAAGTGCTTTGCCTCTGTACAAGGAGACAAACTTTCTTGTGTTAGGTCATAGGCTAGACTTGATGATCTCAGAAGTCTTTTCCAGTCTTAAAAAAGAATGGGGGGGGGGGGGGTGGGGGATAAAATAAAGGGGGGGGACAGGGTGTC